>APFE030759899.1:0-29642 GCA_000404065.3 Pinus taeda | reverse complement strand
TTAGTACTCCCTAATATGCATAACATAAAATGTTTAATGGTATTTTCATAAAAATATTGAGAGCTCTAATGATTTTTAAGTTAAAATAATTTTAAATTATAAACTTTGAGCAAATAAATAAAAAAATGTCAAAATTGACAACTATTTTTTATTTTTCATTTTGACAAACGATGGCATATTAACTCACTCTAAATATTATACCCAAAAAAATTCTCTACTATGTGGAAAATTATCAGGCTTATTTACATTGGAACATTGTTTATTATACCAAGATCTCTAGACTATCCATCAATATTATGTCATTTATTGCTCTACTTAGTCTTGCCCTTTCCTCTTCAAGGGTGATTTAATTCCCAAGGAATGAGAACTCAGTAGGTTTCTTTTATTATACCTAAGTACTTTAAGCATTAAATATGTTAATTCATTACCCTACTAAATATATGTGGAATTTACCACCTCCTTATTTGTATGGGCTTGTACCTATGCATAATCATTTCTAACTTCTTCTTTGTCTCATATTATTGTTGGGATAACTCTCTCCTTGTTCAAATTCACTAGCAATCTAAGAAATATATTATTCCTTGTTCCCATTCACTATCAAGGCCCCATTATTCATGTAGAAAAGTTTGACATATATATTTTAATTATGTGGTCCTATGCAATTTCCTTATGCTAATGAAAATAAATGTACGAAGAATTATGTTGATGATTACATTGGAATGTGTTGGGTGTACTTATTGAAAAGTAAATCTCAAGCTTTCAAAACTTTTAAGAATTTTCATGCATGGATTGGATATGAGTCATAATCACATATTGGCTCTCTTCATATTGTTAATGGAAGATAACGTACTCTAATTAATATGAAAAATATCTTTGCAAGCATGGGATTCAACATCAGAGCATAGTTCCATACAATTCTCAACAAAACAATGTAGATGAAAGAACGAACATTACTATATTGAATATAGTTCGCTCAATGAGCATTTTCAAAAATAGAACATTGATGTTTTGTCATGATGTGATTCTATGTGCAATTTATGTGAGAACGTTATGTCCATGTTACGCTCTAAGAAAAATACTCCTTGTAAAATGTTGTATGGATGAAATCCTTCGCTAAGCCATCACAAGGTCTTTGGTTCCTCTACATTCACTTATGTTTGTTATACAATAGCCATTCTTGCATATTGGGTATATTATTGTAATTTTTTACTTTTAACATTTTGGTGGAGATGTATCATATGTTGGTTATGGTTGCATCAAATAATTTCAACATAATTTCTATTTTCCTCAATGATTTCAAAATTAACTACCCTTTATACATGGAGTTTGTTCCAATATTATACAATATTTCCATAATTTTAACTCTATAATTAAACTGTAACTCGATTCTGATCTTGATATATTTTTTCTTTATACACACATATATGCACAATACTAATGTTATTCCCTTTACAACAAAGTATCGAATTGAAGGATGTCATCTATATTACTAAGGTTAGACTCTACTTATCTCAAAACCCTCTATAACATTCTTTGCCTCATTAATTTAGAGTGATTCCAATCCAAACTAAGGAATTATTTTCTTGTGTATGTAGGTTAGTCTACAACTAACTTGGGTTATATTGTGACATTTTTTTGGGGTTAAAATATATGCAAGTTTTTTCGTCTACTCTTTGACCTTCAAGTACTTACCCAACACTTCCACTTTATAGGGTTTCAATGTCAGTTCTAATTTTTGTTTGATGTTGGTTGCAAGGACATTTGATGTTGTTTGATTATTAATAAAACCCAAAACTAGCTAGGTCTTTTCCAAAAATGCTCGACACTCAAAACCATGGATGTATATCGATTTCAATTCAAGCAGTTTACCCTCTCTTTATTAGTGAGAATATTTAATTATGAGAATATAGTTTTGGTTTTCTTATAGCCCCAACAGTGTAAATAATAATTTTTATTCATAAGAACAATTTATACAATCTATTTACTTGTTACTATGTGTAATGAAGTGTTCCATCAAAATTTTACAATATTATATTATTTGTTCTATTTATATTCTATGAGGACACATTAGATATTTTTGTCAACTGTATATATTTTTTTTCTGCATAATGATTATATATAACTTACTATTACTATCATTTTCTTTGAAGAAGAGAATATGAAAATTATTCAAGAGGTGTGTTGAACAGTTGTCATGGTAGTTTATGAAGGTTGTCCTGTAGGCCCTAATAATTCTTTACCCAAGGCTGCTTGTTCCATGGCCAATTGATATGATTCCAGTCCTTTGATCTATAGCAAGCTAAAATAGGTATACATTTATTTTTCTACAAGTTAAACTATGTGTAAACTTATTTTTCCTAACTCCAATAGTTCTTTTATGTAGTAGCTTACAAGAGAATATATGTTTACAGGTGAATAAGGGTTACTGTGTATGTTTATATATTTATCCATCGAAACAAGATTCTTTAATTTACTATATAATACCCCTTTTCATCTTTTCACACATTCAAGTGTATTCTTTTTTGTGCATGTTTATATATTTATCCATCGAAACAAGCTTATTTAATTTATTATATAAGATCCTTTTGCATCTTTGCACACATTCAAGTGTATTCTTTTTTAGAATATAATTATCTAAGATTTTCTTGTTGGAAATAAGTTAAAGTCTATTTCATTCCTCTAACCAAGAACTATGTTTCCAATTAGTTCCACCAAAGCTCTATCTCCTACTTCCCAGGAGAACAAAAAATAGTCATATTTCCCAATATACATTTCCTTGACCCTTAGCATCATCTTGCTACTTTTCGGGTATGAGTACAATCATTCTTTCCTAATATACCCTTATCTTTTATACAACCCATTTTATCTCCAACAATCCGTTTAAGTGAGTTTCGCCCATGAATTTTATATTTTTAGTCCTGTCTTTTCTTCTTCTTTGGCAGAACTCATTCCATGTGAATTAGAAGTATAATATGACATGTAATACTTTAATAATTTTTCAAGAATAATAACACAAAAAGACAAATTTTCTTTTATATTAATAAAAATAAATATTTACACTATCATATGTCACATTGCTTACCGACTTTTGTTGGCATTATGATGCATGTGTTGTACTTGATGGCAACCCTCTCATAGAAGATCATATTACTTGTATACATTCAGATGAATTTACAGAAGAAATATCAGATGTGACAGAGTGCATGGGTTACCGGACAGCAAAAAGGGATTAGATGACAGTTCACAAGTAAGCTTTGCCATCAAGTCCAAAGGGGGAGATTGTTGGCATTATGAATAAACTATTGTCCTCGATGGCAACCCATTCAGGTGATAGATCACAGTACTTCAAGTCAGCAGCAGAGGTTGATGATCAGCTGTCAAATATTGAAGAAAATAAGAGGTACGCGGCACCACAGAAGGCGTAGCTGTGGAGGTACGCAATGCCACAGAAGGCGTAGCTACGGAGGTGCGAGAAGCCACAGAAGGCGCAGTGCAGAGGCATCATAGGAGACGCCACAGAAGCGCCACAGAAGGCGTAGTGCGGAGGCGCCACAGGAGACGCCACAGAGGTGCCACCGAAGGCGCAGTGCGGAGGTGCCACAGAAGGCGCAGCTGCTGAGGTGCGTACCACCACTGCACACACTTCAAGGCAGTAAAGCACGCACACGTGGGGTTCCTTATGTTTAACCCTTGGTATTTAGACGACGGTATTGTGTTATTATAGTTTTGGCCCATGGTATTATTTTATATTATTATTATTATTGAGCCCCATGATCCATGATTTGAGGAAGAGCTTGCCTATATAAAGCAAAGGAGATAATTTGGCTTGAGTATGTTTTTGGGTTGAATATCTTATGAGAGCTAGATCTGAAATACTATGATCTCTTGGAGTAATGTCTAGATCTAAATAAGGCGTAGTGCAGAGGTGCAACAGAAGGCGCAGTGTGGAGACGCCACAGGAGATGCCATAGAAGGCACAGTGCGAAGGCGCCACAGAAGGCGCAGTGCGGAGACGCCACAGAAGGCGCAGCGCGGAGACGCCACAGGAGATGCCACAGAAGGTGCAGTACAGAAGGCGGAGTGCGAAGGCGCCACAGAAGGCACAGTGCGAAGGCGCCACAGAAGGCGCAGTGCGGAGACGCCACAGGAGACACCACAGAAGGCGCAGTGCGAAGGTGCCACAGAAGGCGCAGTGTGGAGACGCCACAGAAGGCGTAGCACAGAAGGCGCAGTGCAAAGGCACCACAGAAGGCGCAGTGCGGAGACGCCACAGAGGCGCCACGGAAGGCACAGTGCGGAGACGCCACAGAAGGCGCAGCTGCGGAGGTGTGCGGCGCCACAGAAGGTGAAGTGCGTAGCGACGCAGGCCAGAGAAAAGGAAATTGCGTATCTGTCTGATTTTTTTTTTTTTGTTGATAAGGGGTTCTAGGTTTAGTTTATTGTTATTGTGGATCTGGTTATCTGGGTGACTTACTCGTACTTGATTTTGATGTTTATGGATCCAGTTTGAAAATTTATGAAAAGTGGTCCTTGAAAGAAAAGAAGCAGGGGGTTGTAGCTCCCTTCCAGGAGAGACAGGAAAACGAGAGAGAGTTGTAGCTCTCTGCAGGTTGCAGCCTGCGTACTGGTAAAGGACTGCACCAGTACAAAACCTTTGTAAAAGAAATTTCTAATTTGAAAGAAGATAGATACATATTGCAGCAGGTGGTTTTCACCCACATTGGGTTTCCACCTTACATCTGGTGTTCTTTGGTGTGACTATCTGTTTTCTTGATTCTTGCTCATTATTTTATGGTACTGACATGCAAAAATAATTCAAAGTGTAAATAAAGAAGATTTATTAAAAGAACTTAATAATACTGATTCACCCCCCCTGTCAGTATTATTCCCAACATATTCTTCTTCTCGAGTTGACTTTCTCTGGCTATCAAATGGGAGAATTCAAGGTTTCCTTTGCTAATTTTTTTCTTTGGTTATATGATTAAGAAAATATATGACTACTTCAACTTTTCATGAGGTCTTCCCTACGTGTTTTTGGAGATTTTGGACTTCTCTATGAACCACCTTGACCATCTCGATCTTTTCTTGCACTAACTCCAAGTGTGCCTAGTTTTTATTTACCAGCATTATATTATTCTCCCAAAGAATCTTCTTGGTTTTTTTGAAGGATATCGACGATCGTATTATCATTTTCTGTATCTTGAAGAAATGACTAAATTTCTGATTTCCTTATATATTCTTTTTCTCAAAAGAGCCTTGTTTCCATTGCTTCCAATTTTTTCCTCAATTTTGGGGATGCAGATTTCATTCCTTTGAAATCTTCTAGCCTGATCCATGAGTCTATCTATTCGACTAAGAAAATGAAGAATTTTCTCAATTCAATAGTTGACATAGGATGGTTTATGGGCCTCGTCATTGAGTAATTATATGGGCCTTATAAAGCTTTAATTCACCTCCTAGCTTAGTAAAACCAACTATTCTCAGAACGTATTGCATACTTTCGATTATATTTTGTTTATGAGATGAGTTAGAGTTGTATATTTTGCTTTGTGGTCTAATGTGCATATAATGTAGGAATAAAGGATAAAATCAAGGAAAATGTAGGCATAAAGGATAAAAGAAAGGAACTATGGCAAAGACCTTGGTCAAAACTTGAATGGGACAAGGGAGAGTAATTATAGGAGGTGAATCCTCCTCATTTACTACCCCTCCATTCGAATATTCCTCCATCAACTCAGAGTGCAAACAGCCATCACTTCGAAGACTAGAAGACAACCGAGCAAGTGAAAGTGACACAAACCAGTTTTCCTTGAGTTGGGAGCCAAGCCTCCCTAATTTGAAGGAAGTTGTTAGAGACCTCAGATGTATAAATAGAGAGGCTTAGGACCTCAGTAGGATTCTGACTTCTATTGTAAAACTTTTTTCTATTTATGAGTTGCAAGAGACTTGTGACAGTTTTTTTGCAATCCATGGTTTTTATATTAAGAATGAGTTATGTTTAAGCCACCTCTGAGTTAACTCCAAGAGTTGAAGCTCTTGGGTTAGGGCTCGACCCAAATAGCCAAAGCTCCTCTTTACTACACATGTATGCTTGCATAGTTTCCTTGTTTTTATTGTTCATTTTTTTATGTAGCATAACTTCCCGTTTCTATCATTTGGTTAAGTAGATTCATGGTTTTATGTTTATTTGTTTAAATAGTTTCATTTCCATTACAATAATACAGCGCAGATGATTCATGGTTTTTCTGTTCAGTTGGTTTAGTAGCTACATTTGCTTCAATTTACTTCCATTTATGCCTTCTTTCAATTTATAGGTTAGCTAGGAGAAAAGGATCACCATAAGGTTGTGCGTAGGTGTCTCAGCCTCATCTCCTCCCTCTGGGACCATGACTTGAGGAAGAGACCCTTCAGTAGCCCAAAAAAACATAGGTTTCTGGTTCTCACATGAACTATGGAGTTCATTGTTTAAAGCATTTATTTGTTCACCCACACTAGTTTTCTCTGTCATTTTTGTTTAAAGCCGCCTTTTGCACATTCCTCATGCATCGCTTCCTCACCATCTGATTACCAACAAATCTTCACAACCATCGTCTGATTCACAATTTTCTCCAACTCCTGCCTTGCCCGGAGTACACCACTTACTTTATGCACTTTAGTTCCCCACCATCAATCTGCCTTGCCTGATCTGATGACTGTCGGGTCACCTGATCACTTTAGGTGCTTTAAACCCCCACCATCGATCTACCTCACCTAATCTGACACCTATCGCTTCACTCAATTGAAAACTACCTTGGTCGATCTCCACCATTGATCATCCCCGCTTGATCCAACAACTATCGTTCAATATCGTGCGAATTAGTGCACAGACATTATCCACCCGAGAGCACGCGAGAAAAGTGATTTTCTCGTTCTACGTGTTATGTAATTAGGCTAACTGTGTGAAATTTCAAAATATAGCTTATAGCCTGAAGGGCATGTGTGAAACTACTTACCACCTTAGAAACCCGCTCCATCATTTATGCACATTTCGTTTCCCTATGATACGATCTTCACCGTCCATCTCTTGACTTCACTCGCGCGATAAGATCTCAGCCATTCATCGCTCATGTTAGCCTCGTTCGTCCATCTCTTGACTTCACCCGCATGATTATATCTCGGCCATTCATCTCCTATTAACCTCGTTCGTCCATCCACTCACTTAATCCCTGGCAATACAATCTTCGTCGTTCATCCTGTTCATTAAGCATGTTCATTCATTTATTTGCTTAAGCCTTCATGATAAGATCTCCACCATTCATTTTCATTTCACCCAACCGATCCAATGTTTCTTATGCATTGTTGCTCCCTCACGTCCTCCTTTCATTGATTTTGTCCTCCAACTGCTCTTCTACTTGAAAGCCAAGTTAGTTTAGTTCTTTTCTTACACCATAGTTTAGTTTCTATGCTATTTACTTCTGCAACTTAGATAACTAGCATTAGGTTAGTGTTGATTTGGAAATTATGTTTAGGCATAACTGTTTAATTGGTTAGCTAAGGTATGGTGTGATTTAGCATTACATGTTGATTTATTCATTACTGCAGTAGAGTAGCTCTCCCTTAGGATAGATTTTCTCTTCTTCCATCAAAATCAAGCTTCTTCTGACCCTATAAAAGTCTGGTTTGGAACCCCTGGGGTCTCTTGCCAGATGAGCAGTGACAACAGGCAGTATCTTCACTTTTACTTGTGCATATAGCACTATCACCTCCAAGTTTGTATGAACCGCAGGTTGATAAGTAAAGCTGGTAGCCTTGGGAGTTGCAGAATTATTATTGTAATAACTAGGGTCATCACTTTTTGGTGCCATTGCCGGGGAGGTGTCTAAGTAGAAGTAATTAATGCTTTCTTCTATTTTCTAGTCTCCAACTTTATTTTCTTCTACTTCTAGTCTTCAACTTTCTTCCATTAGTTTATTTCTACAAAATTATCTAGTTTCTTTCTTTCTTTCATTTGTCATTATCTGATTTCATTTCCATTATGCAAGAATTTTCTAGCTTTTAAAGAAAATTTTACAAAAACCAACCCAAAAACATTTCCTTTCATGCCTTTTAGGAATAGGGACAATTTAGGGAAATTCTTGACAAATACCCCCACTGCATCCAACAATCAACCTTCTCTCTTCTTCGGTGACTGTGAAGTGGAAGAACCTTTAGGTGAGCAACCTTACATATTTGAAGAACTTACAAGGGAAGAAGAAGAGGAAGAACTCATTCCTACTAAACCAATGGCTAGAAGCCAAAATGATAGGGGAGATGGAGATAGAATTGAGAGTGCCTTCCCCATCAGGGAAACTAATGGGGACACTAAGATGAAGAATATAAACCCCTTTGCTCTACCTCATTTCCATGGCATGACCACATAAGACCCTGACACTTTCCTATTTGCGTTTGTTATTATATTCCAAACCTAGGACTATACAAATGATCAGCAAAAGTTGAAATTGTTTCCATCTACCCTCAAGGATGCAACATTGCACTGGTTCATGGGTTTACCTGGGGATAACATCACAAGTTGGGCTCATATGGAAAAAAATTCTAACAACAAATATAGGGACTACTGTAGGTAAAAGGATGCTAAAGAAGATATTTTCAGGATGACCATAGGCCAGGATGAATCCTTAGAAGACCATGAAGAAATATTCTAGCTCAGTTATAAAAGGGCCAGGTGCACACTTGACCCTGAGTAACTAAAGCTGGTCCTCCTTAGAGGATTAAGGGATGATCTCCTAGATACCTTACATATGATAGTAGGAGGACATGTCTACCAATTACCCTATGAGGATATTAATACTATGTTTAGAAACCATTCTAGGGCAGCTAGGAGAAAGGGTAGGGGTAGTCAACCTATGCCCAGTACATCATCCTGCAACTTATCCATCAAGACTAAAATTGGAAATATGTTGGAAGATTTCAAAAGTGATATGCTGTAAACCCTTACCTTGCAATTGGACACCATGAAAATCAAAAGGAAGCAAGAGGAAGCAGAGAGAGCCTTGGCCATCTTTTTCCTTAGATGCATAAGGAGGCATCCTAGGAATGAATCTCTATGAAATTGTATTAAGATTTTCTCAGCCTATGAAGAAAACCACTCCACAAACAAGTGCCCTTATTTACCTGGACTTAAGGCTATATATCAAGGAGCTCAAGGGTTCACTGAGCAGCTTTGCTACATCAACCAAAGGAGACCTCCTGGGCCTAGACCATACCAGCAGGGTATGCAAGGGTAATCCCATGAATATTAGAACCCCAACCGAACCACAACTATACCTTCTTGGGGACCTTGGCTGATCCTTCCTGGTCTACACCCCCTCCTTGGTCCTATGCATCTCAGTATCAATCCTAACCAACCAACCAGTCATTACAACCTTATGTTCAACCACAACATGAATGGAATACCCCACACCAGGGGTGGAGGCCCTAATTCAAAAATGTTTTGGACCTATTGCCTCCACCACCTACCCAACCACAACTCCTGCACTCTGCTCCACCCAAGAAACTCTAGATGCCTGCCCAACCGAATCCGAACCCAAACAATAGGAATACAATGGAGAGACATCATACCCAGCTTATGCTGTAGAAATCTAAGAGATCGACCTAAGATCTGGGAGAATTTTCCCTGATAACCAAACTCCCTCTCCACATGGGGAGGTTGAGGAAGAAAGAGAGGAAAGAAACCTTAAATTAAGTCCACACTTTCTTTAGAGATTAGCCCAACCACTCTAGCCTACGCTAGAAGAAATTGAACTTCTGGGAGAATTGAAAAATCTATGTGTAAATATCCCCCTTCTCTAGGAAATCAAAGATGTTCCTATTTACAATAAGTTGATTAAGGAGAAGTGCTTCAAGAATCCAGGAAGAAGAAAAAGGGATGCCTCTACCATTAATGTCAGTGGGCAGTTGTCTGACTTAATGCTGGGGTAGGTAATATATCCAAAATATTTGGACCATGGAAGCCCTGTAGTAGATGTTCACTTAAATGGCAACATTTTCCCACACACTCTGATTGATATTAGGGTTGCGATTAATGTGATGACCAATAACACCATGCTCAAGCTCAAGCTCTAAGGATCATTGAGGAATACCACAACAGTTCTACAACTTGTAGACCATTCCACAAACACCCCTGAGGGAATTGTGGAGGATGTGATGGTCTCCATTGACTCATAGGAGTACCCTATATATTTCCTAATTCTCCAGCCTAAGGCTAAGCTTACGGGTTACCCTCTCATTCTTGGGAAGCCATGGTTGGCGACAACTAATGCTTACATTAGCTTCAGAGCTAGGAATATGACCATCAAGAATGGGCATATGTCCAAACAGTTAGTCTTATACCCTCCTACTCAACCTACTATAGAACATGATTTACCTTTATGGTTAGAGGAGGAGAAAAGAAGATGAGGTTTATTTTGCCCAACTTTATGCTTTGGAAGCAATCATAAGAGGAGGACAGCGAGATGAGGATGACTTAATTGAACACCTCCTCCAAAGTCCAACTCTTAGTTCACTGCCATTAGAGGAAGAAGTAAAGGAAAGCCAGAGAAATCATCCAATTGACTTATGCTTGGCCAATTCCAACCCACTCCATGTCAAAACCGTAGAATTTGGCCCAGAGAAAACTTTGAACATTAATCCATCTACTTCTGCTTTAGAAGAGGAAAAGCTATGCAACATGTTGAGAGAAAACCTAGAAGCCTTCGCTTTGAGTTATAAGGAAATGAAGGGAGTACACCCCTCAGTGTGTGCTCAACACATATACATCAAAGAAGGTTGCAAGCGAGTCAAGAAACCACAAAGGAGGATGAATCCATATCTTAAAGACATAGTCAAAGGAGAACTAAAAAAACTGCTAGATGCAGGATTCATTTATCCTATCTCAGATAGTGAGTTGGTCTCTCCTATAGTGTTAGTTCTTGAGAAAAATGGTAAGTGGAGGATTTGTGTTGATTATAGGGAGTTGAACAAAGCCACAAAGAAGGATCATTTTTGCCTACCCTTCATTGACCAAGTGCTAGATGGCCTGACAAGGAAGAAGTTCTTTTCTTTCCTAGATGGATTTAGTGGGCACAACCAAATCTAAATCTACCTAGAAGACCAGGGTAAGACCACATTCACCTGTCCTTTGGGTATTTTTTCCTATAGGGTCCTTCTTTTTGGCCTATGTAATGCTCCTGCCACTTTCCAGAGAGCAGTCTTGAGTATCTTTGCTGAATTAGTACATGATGTTGTGGAAATCTATATGGATGACTTTACACCTTGTGGTTTTGATTTTCAAGAAGCCCTGACTAACCTAGGAAAAGTATTGCACAAATGCATTGAAATGAACCTGTCTCTTAGTCCAGAAAAATGTGAATTCTTAATGATTGAAGGGACCATGCTAGGCCATTCAATATCTTAGCAAGGACTACAGGTGGACCCAAACAAAATAGCAATCATCCAAAGGGTCCCACCTCCACAAAATCAAAGAGATTTTAGGAGTTTCTTAGGGTTACCTAGATACTACTCGAGGTTCATAAGGGACTTCAGCAAGTTGGACTCTCCTTTGTTTGGGTTGATGGCCAAAGATTTTGAGTTTATATGGTCAAAGAGCTGTTAAGAGGCCTTAGACATTCTAAAGGATAAGTTAACCACTGCACCAATCCTTAGAGGACCAAACTAGACCCTCCATTTTCATATTCATGATGATGCCTCACACAAAGCCATAGAAGTATCCCTGGGCTAGGAAGAGGAGAAATTGCCCTATGCCATCTATTTTACTAGTAAGAACCTGTCAAGGGTTGAGCTAAACTATACTGTGACCGAAAAGGAACTCCTAGCTATTGTGCATCCATTGAACAAATTTAGGCATTACATTACAAGCTCTCAAACATTTGTACATAATGAACATCTTGCAATCAAATATTTAATGAATAAGCCAGATGTAAATGCTAGAATTATAAGATGGTTGCTTTTATTACAACAGTTTGATCTAACTATTATTGATAAGCCTGGTAAGGAAAATCTTGTTGCTGACATTCTATCTAGAATGAATTTGCCTATAGGTGAAGAAAGAATGGTGGATGACCAATTACCAGATGAGCATTTTCTTGCTGTTTCAGTTCTCTCCCCATGGTTTGCTGATATAAAAAACTATTTGGTATCAACACAATTCCCACCAAACTTTCCCTCCAAAGAAAAGAGAAATATAGTCAGGAAAAGCACCCCCTTCACCTGGATTGGGGGAAATTTATTGAAACTTAGCCTAGATAAAATATAGAGAAGGTGTATAAGGGAAGAGGAATTATTTGACATCCTTCTAACCTATCGGGATGGGCCTTGTGGAGGTCACTTTGCAACAAAGAGGAAAACATTCGAAGTGTTGCAAACAGTCTATTATTAGCCTACTCTTCATTAGGATGTGAAAAAATACATTAGTCAATGTGATCGGTGCTGGAGGATGGGAAAGCCTACTCCAAGAGATGAAATGCCCCTCCAACCTCAAGTGAATTTCAAGCCATTTGACAAGTGGGACATGGACTTCATTGGACCTATCAACCCTCCTTCAAAGCAAAAACAACACATCATTGTGTGCACTGATTATTTGATTAAGTGGGCTGAAACCAAGGTAATTAAGGAAGCTGTTGGAAATCATACTAAGGGGGGGGGTGAATTAGTATTAGTCAAATCAATAATATTTTTCTTTTCATACTCAAATTCATATATGCTACTTCAGTGAAGGTAAATCCTGTGTGCACACAACTGTGTTTAAGGCAACCAACATATATCCAGCAAACTTATGATTCAGTTAACTCATCCTATGTTGATCTTTAATCAGTGCATCAGTACTTTATTAACCATATAAATAGTAACCATGTGTAGTAATATCAGAACAAACCATCACACATAAGAAACACACATGAACACCAAGATTTAAGGTGGAAATCCAATGCGAGACATAAACCACCTATTGTTGTCTTCTTTTTAATATAAGAAAAACTTGTTTACAATCTTCTATTGGTGTAGACTCATACCAGTACACAGGAACCTACCTGCAGAAGGCTACAACCTTCTCTCATTCTCCAACTTCTACTAGAAGGGAGCTACAACCCTCTAGCTCTTGTACTAACCGTTTTGTTTACTAGTACGTAGGCGCCAACCTACTGAAGGCTCCAACCTTTACTCATTTTCTAGCTACTACTAGAAGGGAACTCCAACCCCCTTGCTCTTGTACTGGCCAATATGTTTACCAGTATTTAGCACTGTCCTACAGAAGGCTATGACCTTCCCTCTTCCTCTAGGGACCATGATTCATAAATTTTCATACTAGATGCTCTAGGAACATAACACCAAAATCTGAAGGCCACGTTTCACCCAATTTTCATATTGGACCCATCAGCAACATTGAAGATGAAAATCAATCACCATTAAAATACAACCATTGCATTAACCAATCATTGAAACTCAATCATCAATCTCTGAATCACCCACAACTGAATCGCTGAAGGCCTGTGATCAAAACACAATCACCAGAACACAGAGCAAAACCCAGGACTCTGCAACAATCACTAGAACCAACTGCAAATTTAGATATCATATTTCATAATGTATACGCTACTCTGATGAGTCGAACTATCATGTATACACTCTTTTACTAAAGCGAACCCACATACAGATCTGCAAATACTATCTTAAAAACTTCACAGCTATTTCAGAATTCAGTCATACCAAGATCATAACATTTGCAGAATAAAACATGCATCAATATTTAGATCTAGACTATCCATGATCAAACCACATAATGATAATACATTCCAAGACTTAAGATCCCGATCCATTATCCATCATCAACCACATAGGTGCATCCTTAGTTAAGATCAAGCAAAGCATCACAAACCCATAACCTACATACTGGATCTCACACTTCATCAGATATTCAATACTTGCACACCTTGGCCTAATGATCTTCTCCTCCTTAAATAGTTTTATGCCTTTCTTAATACCATGGACCAAAACCACTTAAGACCAATACCTTGGACCAAATACTTAGGGTCAATACCTCGGACCAAATACCTTGGACCAATACCATGGGCATGGACCAAATACCTTGAACCAGAAACTTAGTTTTCCAAGATATACATGCTTTTCCTTCTGTGAAAGTGCGTGTGTACGTATACGCTACTTGTGTTCAACGAACTTGCATGCATATGCAGCTTGGTCTAGGTGAACCTGTGTATACCTCTCTTTCTTCATTCTTTGTATTCTGATCTGTAATTCTTTGTTGTGAACCTATTGTACTGTGATCTTCCATATGAGTGAGTTGTCATCAAGGACAACACTTGTTTCCTAATGCCAAAAATCTCCCCCTTTGGACTTGATGGCAACCATAACACTAAGACACTCTCCCCCTTTGACATCAAGGCAAAATGCAGACCTAGATATTTTCTCCCCTTGATATACATTATGCTGTCCATGCTCCCCCTGAGTACATGTTGAAATCTCTGATTGAGCTCCCCCTTTGTACATGCTAATATGTACTAAACCATCCATATTCCTCCTGAGCACATGCAGAGTCTGGAAAAATATTTTTCAAAAGAATAACATGACTCTACAACTCAACTAAGTGAGTATGACCTTCCTATCACCAATGACTCATACATACATCAATCTCCCAACCAAGTGGGGGTACACCAATTGTGACTCATCCACCCAACCAAGTGGGGATATACCAAATGTTTATACATGACTGACATAGAAAATATTACATCATCCTTCTCATGCATAGTGGGGTTACAAATTAGGTATTTTCATGACCTTTACATCAAATGATATACATGACATTTATAATAGGGACAACTAATTTAAACAAGACCATGATATTCATCAGCAACTATCATACACCATATATGATCTGCACCATAAGCATCTGTCAACAACACCTAGACCTATAACCTGCAATAACACCATTCTCTTGGCCAACCAACAATAATATGCCACTTAAGTAATCATCCATGAATCTAATCTGAATACCAATAATGTGACCCCAAGTATCATCTGAGATTTTAACATAGCAAGATGTATCATTTAGCCACATAACCATCATCATCATTGATTAGGTACCAAAGACTTCTAACCATAATGCTAACAATGCTTTATTAGAAGCATAGCATATTCTGAACCTGTTCCACCTATTCACTATCAGATCTGATCATGCATATATCAGTAAGAGGTATCAAGGCATCATCATCAATCAGATATACATCAACTTTTTAACACCTTATGAGGACCAACATATTTCCACATATCATCAGTAGGTTGTAATCATCATCAAATAGAGCAGATAATTGACTGAACCATATTAGACCCCTTTTTCTGTGTCCGTCCTACTTCTTTTTCTTCAAAACAACATATACGTGACTGTGCAGCTTTGAACTCGTGTATATATGTGACTTGTCTTCATGGAACTTACATATGAGATTTAGAATATTGAAGTTTCACACTTTCAACTCCCTTTGAGTCTGTTATGTTTGTATACTCTGCTATGCCACATCTTTCTAGATGTACTTCTTTTTTCTTCCATATCTTCAAGTGTGATGATGTTTTCTCCCTTTGTTATGGTGGACAAAATTTGCTCATGCATTCCTTTGCTATATGTCCAAACTTGCTACTAGCATAACATCTTACATGTTTCATATTCCTTCTATAATAGCCAATGGCTTTGTGACCAAATATATTGCAGGAAAAGCAATATCTATTAAAGTACCTAGAAGTTGATGATAATTTAGTGAGATGGTCTCGAACCATTCTACTTCTGCATCTTGCTGCAACATGTCCAAAATTATGACATATAAACCATTCAACATTATTCATTGGAGGAAATAATCGACTATCACTTCTACAGTTAGGAGTAAAAGATTTTCTTTGAAGACTTTCTTTCCTTGGTTGTTGATGGGGTTGACCTCTCATCTCCTTGTTGAGAATTTCATATTTTTCTTTAGAGTCCCTTGCCCCACCTTGTGAGCTAGATTCACCTTCAACATATTCATGAAAACCAAGACCAATTTTCATGGTAGGAGACCTTTGACTGCTAAGAATATTATCCAAAATCTTAGTACTGTCTTGAAATCGTAACAATTTATCCTTTTCTTCTAATTTACCTTTTAAGATATTTACCTCAACTTGATATTGCTCTTCCTTTTCCTGATATTGCTTCTTCAGGATTTCTTCAGCTTTTCTTCCTTCTTCCACTTGTTGCCTTAAATTGAGAATCTCATTTTCTTGTTCTTCATCTGCTTGAGGTAGTTCTTCATTCTACTTATTTTCAAGATCTTCTTTTATAGAGAGGATTTTAGCTTCAAGACTTACATAGTAACTGGATCTATCTTTAACTCTCTTAATTTTTATACTCTGATCATTTATTTCATTTCTTAATGATGTCACTTCATCCTGCAGCTTTTGATATTGATCTTCCCTTTCCTTGTACTGCTTCCTTATTTTGTTTCCTTCCTCCAGCTGAGCTTTTAATCTGGTAACTTCTTCTTTGAAGGCACACTCCCCTTTGTTAAATAGATCTTGTTGATCTCTGGTTTTATCTATGAGTCTTTTAACTTCTGTCTCTATGTTTCTTTCACCATCACTTCCAATATCTCCAATATTGCATGAACAAAGAAAAGTATCATTAGAAGACCAAAAATTTGTACCTGGTGCTTCATTTGCTTGTTCATCTTCAATCTGAGGTGCTTCAGAATCTGAATAATTACATCCACCTAACGGCCATTTGTCTCTCCTACTGTCATTGTTCCTTTTAGATGCATTCTTCTTCTGAGGCGCTTTCTTCTTTAGCTTCTTTCCCATTATTTCTATGAATCTCCTTAAAGAAATCAAGCTTCTACTGTAGGACATGCTCTAATACCAATTATTGGAAATAATACTGAGAGGGGGGGGGGCAGTATTATTCAAATCAATAATCTTTTTATTTTCATACTCAAATTCATATAAACTACTTCATTGAAGGTAACTTTCATGTACACACGACTATGTTTAAGGCAACCAGCGTATGTCCAACAAACTTATGATTCAATTAACTCACGATATGTTGATCTTTAATCAGTGCATCACTACTTCATTAACCATATAAATAGTAACCATGTGCAGTAATATCAGAACAAACCATAACACATAAGAAACACACATGAACACCAAGATTTAAGGTGGAAAACCAATGCGGGACAAAAACAACCTGCTGTTATCTTCTTTTTAATATAAGAAAACCATGTTTACAATCTTGTACTATTGCAAACTCATACTAGTACACAGGAAACCACCTCCAAAAGGATACAACCTTCTCTCATTCTCCAGCTTCTACTAGAAGGGAGCAACAAACCCCTAGCTCTTGTACTAGTTGATCTGTTTATTAGCACGTAGGCGTGGCCTACTGAAGGCTCCAACCTTCACTCATTTTCCAGCTACTACTGGAAGGGAGCTTCAACCCCCTGGCTCTTGTATTGGCTGATATGTTTACCAGTATGTAGGTTCCAACCAACAGAAGACTATGACCTCCTCTCTTCCTCCAGGGACCATGTTTCATAAATTTTCATATTGGATACTCCTAGAACATAACACCAAAATCTAAAGGCCACGTTTCATCCAATTTTCATACTAGACCCATCAACAACATTGAAGCTCAAAATCAATCATCACTGCAATACAACCATTGCATCAAACAATCATTGAAACTCAATCATCAATATTTGAATCACCCACAGCTGAACCACTAAAGGCTTATCATCAAAACACATAGCAGAACCTAGAGCTCTACAACAACCACTAGAACCAATTGCAAATTCAGATATCATATTCCATAATGTATACACTACTCTGATGAGCTGAACCATTGTGTATATGCACTTTTACCAAAGCGAACCCATGTACAGATCTGCAAATACTAACTTAAGAATGCCATAGCTATTTCATAATTCATTCATATCTAGATCATAACATTTGTAGAATAAAACATGTGTCAGTAGTCAGATCTAGATTATCCATGATCAAACCACATAATGGTAATACATTCCAAGCCTTAAGATCCCAATCCATCATCCATCATCAACCACATAGGTGCATCCTTAGTTCAGATCAAGCAAAGCATCACAAACCCATAACTTGCATATTGGATCTCACACTTCATCAGATATTCAATACTTTCCCACCTTGGCCTAATGATCTTCTCCTTGTTATATAGTTTTAGGCCTCTCTCAATACCATAGACCAAAACCACTTATGACCAATACCTTGGACCAAATACCTAAGGTTAATACCTCAGACCCAATACCTTGGACCAATACCATGGATCAAAATACCATGGACCAAATACCTCAGACCAAAAAATTAGTTTTCCAAGATATACATGCTTTTCCTTCTGTGAAAGTGCATGTGTACGTATATGCTACTTGTGTTTAGTGAACCTACGTGTATACATAGCTTGGTCAAGGTGAACCTATGTATACCTCTCTTTCTTCATTCTTTGTAGTCTAATCTATAATTCTTTGATGTTAACCTACTGTACTTTAATCTTTCACATAAGTGAGTTTCCATCAAGGACAACACCTATATTATAATGCCAACGGTAGAAATCGAAGAAAAGATGGCTGATTTCCTAAGGGAGAATGTATTCCACAAATTTGGGTACACTAGAGAGCTAGTCACAGACCAAGGCAGCTAGTTTACCTCCAGCATGATTGAAGAATTTCTCAGCCATTACAATATCAAGCATAGGACCTCAAATCCCTATCATCCATAAGCTAATGGGCAAGTGGAGGTGACCAATAGGGAACTGGAGAACATCTTAACCAAGGTAGTGAGCAGCAACAGGAAGGATTGGGCAGAGAGACTAGTTTAGGCCACCTCGGCCTATAATATAACATGGAAGACAACAACTAGATTTACACCCTATGAGCTGGTCTATGGGAAAAAGGCTTTGTTGTCCTTTGAGTTTGAATATAACACATTGAAGATGGTAGCCCAACCAGATATGGATCTCAGTCATGCACAAAAAGAAATGTTGTTACATTTAAATGGCTTGGACGAATCCAAAATGCAAGCCCTCCTACATACAGAGATAGTTTAGCTTCAAGGAAGATCTAACATGACAAAACATATCAAGGAGAATTAATTTCAAGAGGGAGGCTAGGCATTGTTATATGATTCAAGGTATAAAGACTTCAAGGAGAAGTTAAGGGCAACATGGCTTGAATCTTATGTGGTGGAAAGATGCCATGACAATGGTTCAGTGCAAATAAGAACGATTGATGAAGAAGCCATTCCATTGCTAGTAAATGGACACCGATTGAAAATGTACAAAGGCCTTTATCAAAACAAGATTTCGTTGACAATATCAATAAGATAGTGATGATGGTGGAGCAAGTTCCACCTCCTCCCTCATCAAGTCACTGAAAAAGGAAAAAAGAATAACGATTCAAGTGAAAACCTCCATGAGGCATGTGAGTCCCATCTTTGGGTTGAAAACCTCATGAGGCGGCCCAAGGATGAGAAAAATGAAAAGGATAAGAAGATCCCTGGGTGAAAACCTTCCTTGAGGGCCCCAAGGTAGATATCTAGGGTGAAAACCTCTCTGAGGTAGCCTAGGTATTTTTAAAAGATATATATATATATATATATTATATATATATATTATATATTATATATAATATATATATATATATAGATATAATAAAATAAAAAACATAATTGTTATTTTTAGGTGGGTGAGAAAGACAATCAAGGAGCAAAGAGAAGATCCAAAGGGAGCCCTACCTCACATATTTCATCTCCTCCACTCCTTGCCATGCATCCATCCATCAATTTCCTTGTTTCTTACTTCATTGCTTCAATTCAGGTAAAGATTGTGTTCTCTACAGGATCCCTTGAATGGTAGATTGGTTAGGTCCCCAAAATTCATACTAGACATTATTTAACCAATCACCTCATCCATTACCATCATCCCTACATCCACAGACACGCCTACTCACTCTGTCCATTCATTACAGCATCCTCACAGCACCAACCAGCAACATGATCAAGAAATTCTAAGGGAAACACCAAACTTTGCCAACTGGTAATCTAGGATCTCCACAGTAGCAACAACAACATTAGATATCTAGTAATAGAAACCTCCAAAATCCAAGAAACCATCAACATACAACATAGTAAGAAGAAGAATGACCATCAACGACACCTCTGATCTTTGACAACTGTAGCATGGCATCAAGACCATAGATAAACATCCCACTCACTCACTTATATGCATCATTTAATCAAAAGTTGTAAAGGTTTAAGAGGTAGTTGGCTTATAAGTGAAAAGGTGGCAAAAAAAAAATCCTTTAATAATTCAAAAGAGAATGCAAGAGTCCATAGATACAGTATTGTTACAGAAACCATTTGAGAAGACTTGAAGAATTAAGGCTTGGGGTAGAAACACCAGTTCACCAAAGACTTAGCATACCCTATTTTCTAATGCAATCATTCGTAGACTCCAGCAACAAATTAAAGTAAGGGAATTCCCAACAGTTGGCTCACCATGGGTTGATCAGGATCCTCATTAAGGATGCCTCCAAAACCTTAGGATCCCTATAAAATGGTTAGTCTTCAAAGAATTACCAGTAAAGGATGACATCAAAACCCTCATCTATGATGTTATTCCTTCTGTCATAAAGACAAAAGAAACTAATACAAAGGGACATGATGAAAGAGAACATAAGGAGGATGATGCTAAAATAGAGGAAGAAACTAATGGCGATGAGAAAGAATAGCAAGAGGAAGAAGGCATTGAAACAGAGGAGAAAGAACAGAAAGAGGCCATCTAGTGTAGGATTCCAGCTAAATCCTATGCTCCTTACATCAGACAACAATAACTGCAATTTAAAATTAAAACACTAGCACAAAGGGGCACCATGCCATTTTAGGACTACGGGCAGTTTATTGAGTTTTTTAATCAAAACGCACTAGAGGATAGGGCCAAAATGGATGATTTTTACTTGCACAACATGGCCCTCATAGACATGAATATCTTGGATCTCAATTCAGAGCTAGGAGATCTACAATTAATGGCTTTGGCATCATCGATGAACCATGAGAAGTAAAGGGCTGCAGAGATGAAAAGAATATTGGCCAAAGAGCAAAATGGACATTTTTTCATTAGAACTAAACAATCAAATCCCATGGCCCTTATCAGCACCCATAATCTAATTGAAAATGATCCTTAGCTAGCACCTAGATATCTTATTGCCCGAGAGCAAGCAATTTCACATTTTGAGGATATCTTTAGGCTGCTAAGAGATGATAATATACATGCCTACTAAAGGAGATGGAAAACACTGCCACATAGCTTGAAGACTAGAGAATATCACTCCCCTCAAAGGTTGAGAGAGGCACTCAATAGGACATCTATGTATAAGTAATCAATGCAAAGGTTGAAGGTCAATTGGATAGGCCTAAAACTCATTCCACCACTACTCCTAGGGATGCTAGAAGGGAGAAAAGAAGAAGAGGAAAAGAGGCAGTGGGAAGAAGTAGAAAGGAAAGCAGGCTTCTATAAACAAGAAAAAGAGACCACAACAGAAGCATGGGAGGTCAAAGAGGCTACCAGGGCCATGAAGGGAATTGACATTGACTAAGTTGCTCAGAGAATGAGAAACACTTTCCGTAAGGGGGTGATGATGAGCCTCATCATTGCGTAATTATATGGGCCTTGATTGGCCTTAATTCACCTCCTAGCTTAGTCAAACCAACTATTCTCACAACTTATTGCATACTTTTGATTATATTTTGTTTATGAGATGAGTTGGATATTTTACTTTGTGGTCTAATGTGGTTATAGTGCAGAAATAAAGAATAAAAGCAAGGAAAATGCAGGCATAAAGGATAAAAGAAAGGAAAGTACAAGCATAAAAGATAAAAGCAAGGAACTATGGCAAAGACCTTGCTCAAAACTCGAATGGAACAAGGGGGAGTAATTATAGGAGGTGAGTCCTCCTCATTTAATACCCCTCCATTTAAATATTCCTCCATCAGCTCAGAGTGCAAACACCTATCACTTTGAAGACTAGAAGACAGTCGAGCAAGTGAAAGTGACACAAACCAGTTTTTCTTGAGTTGGGAGCCCAGCCTCTGTAATTTGAAGGAAGTTTTTAGAGACTTCAGATGTATAAATAAAGAGGCTTAGGACCTCAATAGGATTGGGACTTCTATTGTAAAGCTCTGTTTTATTTCTGAGCTGCAAGAGACTTGTGACAGTTTGTTCTGTAATCGATGGTTTTTATAATAAGAATGAGTTCTGCTTAAGCCACCTCTGAGTTCCGAGGGTTGAAGCTCTTGGGTTAGGGCCCGACCCAAGTAGCCAAAGCTCCTCTTTACTGTACATGTATGCTAACATAGTTTGCTGGTTTTCATTATTAATTTGTTTAAGTAGCATAGCTTCTTGTTTCTGTCAGTTTCTTAATTAGATTCATGGTTTTCTATTTATTTGTTTAAATAGTTGCATTTCCATTACAACAGTATAGCGTAGATCATTCATGGTTTTTCTATTCAATTGCTTCAGTAGCTACATTTGCTTTAGTTTACTTCCATTTATGCCTTCTTTCAATTTATAGGTTAGCTAGGTGAAAATGATCACCATAAGCTTGTGCATAGGTGTCTCAGCATCATCTCCTCCCTCTGGGACCATGACTTGAGGAAGAGATCCTTCAGCAGCCCAAAAAAACATAGGTTTCTTGTTCTCGCATGAGTTATGGAGTTCACTGTTTGATGCAGTTATTTGTTCACCCACACTAGTTTTCTCTGTCATTTTCGTTTAAAAGTGCCTTCAACACATTCCTCATGCATTGCTTCCTCACCATCTGATAACCAACAAACCTTCACAATCATCGTCTGAGTCATTATTTTCTCCCACTACTGCCTCACATGGAGTCCACCACTTATTTTATGCACCTTAAGTCCCAATCATCGATCTGCCTCGCCTGTTCCAATGGCTGTTGCATCACCTGATGACTTTAGGTAGATTAAACCCCCAGCGTCACTTCACCCGATCTCCAACTAGCTTGGTCAATCTCCACCATTGATTAGCCTCACCTGATCCAATGATTATCATGTAATCTCGCATGGATTAGTGCACGACCATTATCCACTAGAGAGCACACGAGAAAAGTGGCTTTCTCGTATTATGTGACGGTGCAGTCAGGCTAATCACGTGAAATTTAAAAATATAGCTTACAGCCTGGAGGGCGTGCGAGAAACTACTTACCACCTTAGAAACTCGCTCCATCATTTCTGCACATTTCATTTCCCTGTGATATGATCTCTATTTTCCATCTCTTGACCTCACCCACGTGATAAGATCTTAGCTATTCATCACTCCTATTAGCATCGTCTATCCATCTCTTAACTTCACCCGCGTGATTAGATCTCAACCATTCATGTCCCGTTAACCATATTTGTCCATCCACACTTAATCCCTTGTGATACGATCTCCGCCATTCATTCTATTCATTAACCTCGTTCATCCATTTATTCGCTTAAGCCTTCACGATAATATCTCCATTTTTCATCTTGTTAGTTAACCATTTCACCCATCTATCTACGTAACCTCCTGTGATCCGATCTTCACCATTCATTTGGCTTTCACCCAACTGATCCAACAGTTCTTATGCACTATTGCTCCCTCACATCCTCCTTTCACTGATTTCGTCCTCTGACTATTCTTCCACTTGAAATTCAAGTTAGTTTAGTTCTTTGCTTACACCCTAGTCTACTTTTGATGTTGTTTACTTCTGTAACTTAGATAATTAGCATTAGGTTAGTGTTGATGTGGAAATTTTGTTTAGGAATAGCTCTTTAACTTGTTAGCTAGGGTATGGTGTGATTTAGCATTGCATTTTTATTTATTCATTACTGCAGTAGAGTAGCTCTCCCTTAGGATAGATTTGCTCTTCTTCCATCAAAATTAGGCTTCTTTTGACCCTATAGAAGTTTGGCTTGGAACCTCTGGGGTATCTTGCCAGATGAGTAGTGACAACAGGAAGTATCTTCACTTTTACTTGTGCATATAGCACTGCCACCTCCAAGTTTTGTACGAACCCTGGGTTGATAAGTAAGGCTGGTAGCCCTAGGAGTCACATCATTATTGTTGCAATACCTAGGCTCATCAATGGCCTAACGCACTTTCGCTTGTACGAAAGTAGTATATGTTGAAAATAGCAACAAGAAATGCTAAAATAACATTGCTATAAATAGCATTTTAGGTAACAGTGTTGGAAATAGCAATAAGGAATGATTAAATAAAAATGCTAAAAATAACATTGCTATAAATAGCATTTCGGGATACATTCCAATTTTAGTTAGTCCCTGAATTAAAATTTGAATTTGATTTTAGAAATTGTTTGAAAAATAATTAATTAATTCATCTTGAGTTAATTAGTTGGAGAAAATCAAACATGAATCCTATGTGAAGACATGCAATAGTTTCCCCTTTGATTGAGGAAGTTATCCCTTGATTAAGGAGATCAGGATGAGTTGTATTTTAAGTTGTAATTAGTTAGCTCAGTTAACTGAGTTAAGTCCAGTTAGATTAGTTCCAATAGTTTGTGGAACTAATTGTGAGTTCAATTACTTAATGCATGCATGCATGTAATTTTTGCACTTCAGATAACTAGATATTCTCTCATAAATAACTCATGCATATCAGTTTTTAGTCAGAGACCCAGTTGAGATCAGATGATGGGACAATGTACTATCAGTTGCAAGAATATTCCATTAAGGATATCTCTTGCATGCAGAAGGAATTTATTCCTTGGAGATTGCATAGTTTCTTCTGAGTTTGGTGATTTGTGTGAGAGGTATTTTCACACAGGGGGTAGCCATAGGACCCAAGAAAAAATGTGCAAGGAAATAGGAGGCTTGGAGCATTGAAGGAAGGCATATGTTGTGTCTATTCAGTCTATGAGAAGCATTGAGGGATTGTACTAAGAGCTGGATAGCTTGTGAACTAAAGCTTTGTGTAATCCTAAGATATTTCCACTTGTATGATAACATAGATGGCAGGGTTTTTAGCTAAGGTTTTCCTCAAAGTATTCTTTTGTGTTCATTTGTGATTGATTTCTCATTATCTGTTATATGTGTTCTATTTGATCTTGCTCAAAATTGATTAAGCTTTCACAAGTTTGTTTATAGAAGTAGATCAAGTATTTTGCTTTAGTATATTGCATTATCAGGTGATCTATAGTGGGAAATTGTACATGATATCAGAGCAAAGGTGATCAAAGTGGAGAACAATATACAAAGAAGGGAGAAGTTTGAAGTTTGAAGTTCCTGATTATAGAAATCGAATTCTTATCACATCTCAAATTTCACCAATGGCGTTCAACAGTTTGAGACTCGAGTATGCCCTAGATGGCAGCTCAAATTATATAGCCTGGAAGGATCGTATGGAAGTGGTATTAGAGGACAACAGTTTGAAGGAATTCATTGATGAAGAAGTCCCCAAGCCAGCAGCTGCTAATGCCCAAGAATTGGTAGAATGGATAAAATGTGTGGCTAGAGAAAGGAGGATTCCTTTGGAGGGAGTTTAAGACCACATTGTCTCGAGTCTCCATGGGAAGGAGACATTGATTTCAATGTCGAAAACATTGAAGGATCTATATCAGAACAACAACAATCAGAGGAAGTCAGCACTGAAAGATAGGCTTCGGAAAATCAAGTGTGAAAATGGCAACATGATCTCTACATATCTGAACAAGCTCACCACCTGCAGGGATGAGCTTGGAAGTGTAGGGATCACAACAACTGATGATGACATGGTGAGTCTTTCTCTCCTTGGTCTTCCTAAGAGCTAGCATAGCTACCAAGACTCAATAAATGGAAGAAAGAAACTGCCATATTGGGAATGATTGTGGCTAGATCTGATGCAGGAGGAGACCAAGAGATGGTTCTTCATCCAAGGAGGATGAAGAAAATTGCACCTTAATGAGTAAGGAAAAGAAAGGGAAGGAGAAGGATTCACATCCCAAATTGAGTTCTTCCCGTGGTGGGAAGAAGATTGAAAAATCGAAAGTGCGATGCTTTCATTATCATGAGGTGGGCCATTATGCAAAAAATTTTCCATTGAAGAAATCCAAGATGGGATCCAAGGAAGGATCTGCAGGTGAGGCATTGGCCTCTCAGTTCGAATTGGATTTTATCCTCATCGCATGCATGGTTTCATTGATGATGGGTTGTGGTTGGTTTCTTGACAGTGGAGCCTCATTCCACATCATTGGCGATAAGATTTTGTTCAGTACCTTGGAGGATAAATACCTCAAGATACTCATAGCGATGAGTAATGATGAAAAGTATAGTGTTTCAAGTGTGGGCACGATTTATTTTCAGAGGGAGCATGGAGCTCACATTACCTTGACAGATGTGAAGTATGTGCTAGGAATGACTAAGAACTTGGTATTGATCTCGATGCTAGAAGACAGAGGTTATGATGTAGTCCTTAGTAAGGGAAAGGTTTTTCTTAGACACATCACCACGAGAAGGGGGAAGCAGATCGATTCATAAGTCAAGAACCTGTATTCTCTTGAGGTTCAAGATGCATGAAAAGGCAACTGTTGGAGACTTGGTGGTTAGGAGGGAGAGTACATTACCTCTCAACATGCATCACCAGAAGAAGTCTCAGACAATTGTGGAGGAGCCACAATTGGTGAAGCAACTTCAAGAGGTTGTGGAGCATCCACAACTGGAGAAGTCGAGATGAGACCAAGTGGAGGCATCCACTCATGTAGACACCTCTAGGAGGGGGAAATTTCAAGCCAAGTTGGCAAAGGGATAACATGCATCCATACCTCTAGGTGGGAGGTGGGGCGATGTGGAGTGATAGTCCCAAGAAGGCTGAAATAGGGGTGGGATCCTTGAGGTACCGAACCTCTTTGATTAGACCTTGCTATGGGAGCCCTGACAAGGAGTGGCAGGATTGGCTGAGTGGGTAGAGACAAATGTGGATGGAGTGCGAGGGGAAGCTTCAGCATCAGAGGATGTTTCTAGCCCAATAGGAAGGTCAGTTGGGAGATCAGTTACTTACTTCTCAGTAACTGAGTTGCAGTGTAGTAATGGGTAGCACGATGCAACATGATGAGAGGAGGTGTAGTGTGGATGCAGTGCTGGGAGATAGGACCAGCAACAGCATGGATGCAGTAGCAAGAATCAGTGTGATTGATGTAGTCAGAGATCAAAGTGATAGATGCTAGAGCAGTCAGATAATGAAGAGCACAGAGGTGCAGAGTTCTCAATCTGCAGAGGTGTTATAGACATTTTTGGGCACTTCAACCTCAATCATAAATGTCCATAAACTAAGGGCTCCTAAGTCCCGAAAAGTTTTTCTTCACTGCCTAAAGGAACAAGGTCAGCTGATTACATCATATCCCGGAAGTTGTCGACTGAAAACTGCTCATAAATGGTCAAAATTGGACCATACTGAAAGCTCAATGCAGAGGGTGTGATGCATATCACCTTCGCAGTGTACAAGGTGTGATGCATACTGATTTTCTCCTTTGTAGGGTGTGATGGTCGGGAATGGACAAATGGCAGGGACAAAAATGCAAGGTGGAAGATCATGGAATCTTCTAGAAGCTTCCCCTCTGACACTTGCCTCTCTGTTTTCAACCAGGGATTGAGTAAGAGATCATCATTCTCCAAGTGGAAGCAGGAACTATCAGAGAGAGGACACTAATCAAGATCCCAAAAGATGACTCACCTCTCTGTAATCATCTATATATGGACCTCCCTCATCAGAGAGATCCAAAGGCTGGAATTTTGTATCTTATAGAGAAGTGTTGTTAGTATTCTTGTGTACATTCATAGTGTTGGGTGAATCTAAGCTGCTGAGGTGAAAGAAGGGCTTCCAGCTGGAGGATGATGCTAGGTCAGAACATATGGTTGTAATCCTCTTGCTACTTTTCATCTTAATAAAGCTATTCTTGTTTTCTTCCATATTCTTGTGTACTTGTTTATATATGCATTTATATGGTTAACACACATCTGATCCTGGGTTATTTGTGAATATAGATCTTTGTTTCTTTGATAGTAGTATGTTGTTGTGATTCCATAGGTTCTTTTTGAAGTTGGGTAGATGAAGAAGAATTGGTGAAGCTCTATCAAGAAGGAGAGGAAATCAAGCGCAAGACTCAGCTTGGTCTTCTTGGTTCTCCTCTCGTCTATTTTCATAAAAGAAAACAATAATAGACTTTACTTGTTTGTTTCTAAGATAGCCACCCATCTTAGTGGGAATAGCAGTGTCTGAGTGGACACTATTCCCAATAACAAAATGGCGACTCCGATGGGGAGCAACTAGATTGTTTGTTAGCCTATCTATCCTTGTTTCTTTTATAAACTTACAGACGGATCCTGAAGTCAAGCCAGCTAGCCTTCGAACTGCATTTTTTTATATAAATGCAAAGTAGATCAATGTTGCTTCAGTCTATCTTCGGGTTTTGTTTATGAATTAAACAATAGATCTGCAAGCAATCTAATTGCCCTAAGTGGTGGCTCTAGTAACCTCTTAGATCACCCCTGTGTTTTACATACACTGAGCATTACTTACTTAGCCTAAACACCTGAACTGAATTGCAAACTGTGAGCGAAAACTTGTTTAAAGTCTCGCACTACTACCATTGCACACTGCCTTCAAGGTAGTCTATATGCATCGCACTTCTCGAGTGCAGTAGGTGCGCTGCATATTGGTTTCACTGTGTAACAGGTGCAATGGTCAGGGAGGGTTAAATTTACCCTCAGCCTTTGGTTTTTCTCACTGTTTTCAGTCCTATTCAGGAGTTTTGCTATCTGTAGTCAGTGTACTTCTATGAAAACCCCCTTCTCTTCCATTATTCCACTTCCTTAGTGCAAAGAACTGTAAATGTTTTTTATGTATTGTGCGTGATTTTCAGTTCTCTTTTGCAAAAAAGTAGCATAGTCGAACTGTCGTCTCTAGATCTGAAAGTGTCGTAGCTGTCGTTTTCAATTTTAGAAAACAATCCCATTGTTCTTGATAGTTGATTATACAGTTGCTATTGCATAGGATTTGAATTAGTAGTTTTAAAGTGTCGAAAAGCATTTTTCATTTCAAAATCACAAAGTGTCTCTCTTACTTTCACTTCATTTTGAAAAAGAATTTTGTTCAGTACTGTCGCTTTAAAAGTAATTCAGATTTTCACATAGCTTTCTTAACATCATTCATACATTAAGAAGGCTGAAAACAAATACATGCATGTGCATTTTCATTTCGACAGCTTGGTTTGATTTAGGACTGTGCATTTAGCGTGTGCTCTATGCTCTTTGTAGAAAGATTGTTAACTTTCTTTCCTTAGTAGCTAGGATTTTCATTGCCGAAAGAAGATTAAACGGTTGTTTATCTTCTTAGACTGCATTTTAGGAATTATATACACATCACGCGGTGAACTTAAAGGCAAATTGTTAAGCAAGATCAACTTAAAATAAATTCAATGAATCTAACAACGCTTTGGAACTTAACGCACAACATCTAGAGGTCTAGGCTAGAGACGTATTCCGACGTCGTAAAACCTGGTAACTATTGTTTTCAGTGTTGGTTG
>APFE030759896.1:0-12301 GCA_000404065.3 Pinus taeda | reverse complement strand
TGGAGGTGCTCAATACACGTCAAACAATCTTCTAGAATGCTCTAGAAATGACCACAAGTAACTTTTTAAAGATGAAACTCGCACCTTTTGACCTTTACAGGAGTACGCACCCACCCCTTTACATACAGAGCGTACAAGTACGCAGATACCATGAACTTGGGATGCGTACACGCAGGCAAGGATGAGAGAAACTGCATACCTAGAGATAAATATGTTTTTAATGAATTTCTCTCTTTCTTGAAGTTTGACATGGAGAGCAGAGGTATGAGGCTTACCAAGGAGGATGGTATGACTGTTGATGGAGCCATACTAACTGCAAATAGTCATGGTGACAAATTTTAGTGTAACAAGTAGTTAGTTAGAGAATAATAATGAGCTCAACAATTCAATCTAAGCCATTGGAAAGTCATAAGATTAGGATTAGATAGTTTTCTTACAAAAGAAAATTAAATAAAGGGTTAGCAAGCTCAAATGCACCCAATAAATGAAGAAAAAATGTTAGGGTAAATGATGGGTAGGTAGAAGCAGTTTTCACAAGGCATGGAAAGAATCAATTGGTTTATTTCATATTATTAAATTTCTTCCAAACTCATTTACCCCTTGTAAAAATATCCCTTCCTCTTCATTTTACCTTTTGCCTTATTTCATCTCATCTTCCCTTGTAAAACAACACTTTTTCCCTTTATTTTGAATCGTCCCCAATACCCTTTTAACTCATATCCCTAGTATATTTTTTCCCCGCATACCATTTCATTAACCCCCATTTTCATTTGATAAAATATAGTTTATTTTATTAAACCCCCACTAAAATATCTTCTCGGGTCCCACATTTTATTAACCCTCATCGCATATATTAAATCCTGTATTTACTTTTTAACTAACTATGTTACATTTTAAATTAAACCCGACACCACAGCCTGACACATCCCTCACAACTCCGCCACCCGTTAGGCCTCTAATCACCCACCTCCAGATCCAACGGATCGCATACCATATTGCATGTTGCGACGTCCAACTTTTAACATCACAAAAGTATGCGAGATAAGATGTTTTCCCTGCCTGCCTTTTTTTTACGTGGCAGCCCCACATTATATCACATCCTCCAAAATAATACCACCATACAAATTTTGAGCATGCGATAAACCACCTTACCGCCTCTTCATGTCAAATGAAACCGCCTTGCTATTTAAATTTAACCCCCCACCCAAAGATTAACCACTATTGGTTAAAAATGAAAGAAGCCACCCTTTCCAACCTTTTCACTATTATTCTGTTAAGGATTGCATAAAAGAACCTCTACCAACCTATTCTAAAGTGCCAGAATATTTGTTGAACTATTTTAAGCCATTTACAACTAGAATTCAAACTTTTACTACCACAAGATGTTGCTGACTCTAATTTGAAGTAGTATCAAGACCTTTGAAGCCTCAGAAATCCTCTGCTTTCCCCAGCGAACCCTTTTGCATACCACAGCTTCATTTTCCAGGTATTCCTGAAGTACCGAAGGCCTGTACTTAAGCTTTGCATAGCATTTCTAATGGGTTAATCATTTGAACCAATTTAAAAGACTTACTGACCTAAAGAAAGCCATTGTTGCATCCAAAACCATTTTTGTAGATTGTATTCGCCTTTTCACATTATTCTAGAGGTCTTAAGCCTACTTCTTAAGCCAGATAGTGATAAATTGAATAAAATAAACAAATATATGGCTTCCCAAAGAATTCCGAATGCAAAACCCCTACAAACTCCTCACTTAGATATTGACCACCTCCCATTGGCTCATAGAGATTTCCAGATCAAAGACACAGCCTCACCTAACAATCTGTTAAAACTCCACTGTTGGAGCAAAGATAAATTCGTCAACCATAATGATCATATTCAGCTATGGGAGTCAAATTTACCCAAATACTTGTTCCCACAGGTATACCAGTTCCCTAAAATCATCCACCTATGCCAACTCTGCTATTTCCCATGTCAAAGAGCCATAGTCTCTCCTAACTAGAAAATTTTGTTCACAATCATTGTAGGATCAATAAATGAAATGTTGCAGATCTAGAAAAAGCCTAATGACATCCCATTTTCTATTGAAAACATAATTGATTTGTACCTAAAGCTAGACCTTCGCAAGAGATCCCAAATTTTTGAAACTTTCCTCCTAGAAAAAGATAAAGTTCCTACAAAAATCCCTCCATATTTTGCCACCATTTTCTGTAAGAGAATCAGACACATTTTAACCATGTTGTCATGTATTCTAGGATATACTACTGATGAACATGTAGATGAACCTATACTTGGTTTCCTTTCTATTTTATGCCCAAGAAACCCTCCAACTATAGTTTTTAATTTTGCCTAATTCTTAGCAGATAGAATCCATGATCGATTGATCAGATTGCCAAATGAAAGAGTATTTAAATACTCTTCAGTATTGTTCCACATGTTTCTATATTTCCAATGAGAAAGGTTTACAGTTAACATCCAAAAATTGGACACTAAGGGCAATCCTAGACCTATTATCTTTTGGACACCCTTAATCCAAAAATATTCCACTAATTTTAGCTACAAGGATTTCATTGATTCATTTATTCACCCAGTTGTTAACATGCTAAGCAATAGCAGTCAACCCAGGGTCAGTGGTGAAATAAAGAAATTTTTACAGTTGTCAAAACACATTAGAACAGGAGACTGGTATTTATACAAGAACTACACTGAAATTAGGGCGTATGGATGTCAACTCACTCCATATAATTTTCCCAAATATCTCCCCATGAGGATATTTTCACTAGAATATATCAGGAAGATCATAAATTCAGATGAAGTTATTTTTCTATCAGCCAAGAAGAAAACACAGCTTAAAATCAAGAACTAGCTTGGTCCTCTTATTTGCAATAATAGGGATGCTGGAGAGGAAGAAGAAAGATGTTTTCAAGAAATGAAGTTCAGTGATAGTTTAAAATGGCAGTATGATCCTTTGGGTGTCATAAACAAACTGAGGCTCAAGTTTAAAATGATCCCTTTTATGCATGAGTCCAAGCCAGAGATTAAAAGATATGCCAACCAATCAAAGTGGTTGGAAAAAACCTCACTATATATGGAGAAGTAGATGGATACTAGTTCCATTCTACACTCCAGCCCTATAGGATAGAAATGCAAAAAGGACAAGAAAAGAATGTTCTTGCTCAAACAAAGATACAACAAATAACAAATTTGAAATTATGTATAGAAAAAGAACAAAGATGAATCCAGTAAATGAGAAAGAAGAAGTAATTGATACAATTGAGATCATTGATACAGACACTATAATTAAAGAAAATGCACTTCCTCTAGTTTCAAAGGAAACTCATCAGCCTTCAACTTCTAGTGCTCAAATCATCGAGAAGTAGCATAATGTTTAAGTCTCTTCTTCAAGTAAACCAATGGATAGAGAAATAGACATCAAAGAAAGATACACAGATATTAAGGCCAAAAATGAAGAAATAAAAGATAAAATATATTTATAGAACTTGAAGCAGACTTCTGGCAGCCATAACAATTTACTTTCTGCATTTGATTATATGATAGGAAAAATGTAGATGACATTTTTGTAGCCCACAGTACAACATCCTAAGTCATCACCAGATTACAAAAAGACAGATTATGAGAATCCTGCAAAATATGTTCATCCTATAGACCAAATAGAATTTCATAAGAAAGTCAGGAAAATGTTATACTCAATTATGACCGACATATCTATGAGTGTACAAAAACTACAAAATTCTCTAGAGAATATCAAAGCACAGTTAAAACTAGAGAAGGCATCCTCACAAGCTAAAGATAACATAATTAAATCCCTTGAAGATTTGGTTATTGAAGTGGGATATGATCCAAAGAATGTCAAAGGTGGAGAAGAACTCATTAAGAAAAAGAATGTAGACATTGTTGCATTGAAGAAGCATCTAAAATTGCCTCCTACTGAACATCCACAGACCAAGGAAGTTCTAGAGAATCAAGACCAAAAAGATGAGATGATGAACCTCATTCTTCAGTTAACTACTCAATTAATAGAAATTTGAAAATGAGATGGATAAGTTAGTACAGGAGAAAAATGCCAGCATGGAAGCAGTGACTGTCACTACTATTCCTATAGTTACTATAGCAGTTCCTTCTACTTTAGCAGCTTCAACGGCCACAACAGTTCCAGTAGCTACAACACTTCCAACTACATCAACAACTACATCAGTTACATAATCATCTACAGTAGCAGCTCACCCTAGTGATGAAGTAGGTAAATTAATCAAATCTATGAAAGATATGTCCATTCAAACAAATGAAATAAATAGACTTAAAGATCAAATAAAAATTCTACAAGATGAAAAGAATTTGGGACAAATCATGCATAAAGATGAAACACAGAAGTCAAACATATTGACTGAAAGAATACAGAAGTTAGAGAAAGAATTGACATTGAAAGAACCACTTGCCCAAGCAAAGTAGCTGCTATGGGCCACTATCATTAACTTCGTTAATGACATTTGGCCATCCATCCAAGTCATGTTTGAGCAAAAGGATTTAATCAAGGAAGCAAGTAAAGTTATTCAAAAAGTTAAGGGAGAACTTGGTAAGAAACCAGACGAAGCCAATGAAATCATTAAGTTTCATAATTCCAAGAAAAAACAGGGATTGGAAGAGATTGGCATAAGTGACAAGACTGAAACAATTCTAGAAGTGAAAAAGGTAATTTCTAAGAGGAACTTGATGGTACAACTTGAAGACAAGTGTCAAAACATGGAGCTTGCAATAACAAAATTTATGGTGAAATTTTATGTTTTGAGGAAGAAAGGTCTACCTAATCCATTAGTGATTAATGACAGATTGATGAAGCATGAAGACTATGATAAGAAAATCAGAGAAGTGGGAAAGGAACAAGCAAACAATTCAGTCATGAAAGGAATTCCAACAGGAAAAGTTCTTTATCAGACTTTTGAGAATCTCTTTTACCTCTAGCATGAGGTAAAATATCTCTTTATCAACAAACCTACATTTGAAAAATACATAGAGGTTGATGAAATCTTCAGAAGAATGGTAAAGATTAAATTACCATATGCAAAGTCTTGGGAAAAGTTGAATGATTTAGTGTGAAATTGAAAGGTAAAACAATGAAAACAGAGCAATCAAGGTAAAACAGTAAAGAGTAACAAATCAATTAAGTTAAAGAGTATCAAATGAAAGACAAAGTTTAAAAGTCAAAAATAGATTTTAAAGATAAAGCCAGCGTAAAACACACTCAACATCATAAAAAACAGCCAATGTAGAGCAATAACAAAAGAGAGAAAGCATCGAAAGATCAAAACAACAAACAAAAAAATCAATAAAAGTAGGGACAACTAGCTAGGTGTCTCTATCTTCTTGCATGAAGATATTTCTTTTTCCTTGAATAATTCCTAAATCAGTTTAGGATATTTTGTAATAGTTTTTTGTATAAATACTTCATAATTTGAAGTATTGTGGGGTGGATTTCTGAATATGGTTGTAGCAGACTAATCTATTACCTAAGGGTTATTGTACCAAAAATTCCAGTTGACAGACATGACAAGTTATGAAGAAACTTCTTTACAAGATTCAAGTGTTGAGCTATCTCAGTGAAGTACAAATTTCATTTGTTCATGTTCTTCTCTAAGTATTCCATAAATTCATATGTTTTCTAATTCTAAATGTTATAGCAGGGATGTTACTGCAGAATTTGCTTAAATATTACACTATGCTTTTACTGTTATACATTTCTATGTTTTCTTCTGATATCTAGTTTAGAGAACTCTTAATTGCCCTCTGATCCTAATTGATTCTCTTCATCCTTCTTCATTGTCTAGTTTAAGGAATTCTTACTTGCTCCTTGATCCCAATTGAAAAGTCTTTTCACCATCCAACCTTGAGATCTACTATTGCTCACCTATCTTGCACTGTAACATTTTCTCTATAATTTTTTGTTGTTCTATTTTCAAAGCCTTATTGACTCCATAGCCCAATGGAAAATGGAAAAGCACCTATTCCTATAAGTCACTAATTCCACCAACAAAATCAAAATCAACCCAATTAAGCATACATAACTAGCATTAAAATAAATAAAGTTAAATCATACAAAGAGAGCCCTCTCTCAGTTTAGGAAGGCCAGATCCTAAGCTCCAAAGTAGGTTTGTAGTTTCCTCCGATATTTATTTTTAACACATTGAACAACCCTTGGAAATTTTGGAGTGCTAACATAGTGGCGATCATACTAGGGAATTCAGTCCCTAGTTAAAATCAATATTAAAGGAGAAAATTTTTCCTTATTTTTCATCCTAAGGTTGCAAAGGGTTGCTCCAGATCATCCTTATAAATTAAAATTCTAGCTTCTAAAATAAAATATTATATCGGGGCTCATCCTTATCCACAGCCTGCTACAATTGTTGATGATCCTGACAAAATTTTAAGAAAACCAAGAAAAGTAGAAAGTCGAGGAAGGGTTAATTAGTTAAACAAACCAAATTCACTTCCTAAATAGTTAACATGCTTAGAGGATACTAAATTTGACTTATCATTTGAGCATTCTTTGTTTTGTACCAAATCTAAAAATTTAGTTTATGATACTGTAATAAGTCACAATTTTATTCAATTTATTGAATCAAAGGAGGATACTATACATCCTGATTTAGATCAACATGTTTTGGATACTTTTGACAAACTTGATGAGTAACCTCCACTTTGATAAGGCATATAGATGAAGCCTATTTTCAACAATCAATTGAATTCGCCGCCTTAATTGCTGCTATCCCTAAACACTCTACAGTATTTTCAGAAACTGTAAATACAGCCTCATTTAGTACCACCTCACCTATAATATCCACCACGGTTCATTCCACAAAGCCATTCATACCTAAGATTCCTCTCCAACCTAATTTCTCAAGTTCATATTCAAGCAACACTACACCTCCTAGTCAAGCTAAAATCATAGCCATGGTACACAGATATGCACCTTTGGCCTTACAAGCTACTTTACATGCTATGCCACATGATTACATGAAGTTGAAGAGGCTGACGTACAAATGAGATTATTTTCACAAACACTAGTAGGAGATGTTAAAAAAAGTTTTAAATCTTTACCTCCTAACCATATTGTTGACATAGCTGCTTTCCACCAATTGTTCATAAATAGGTGGGAAAGAAAGAAAACCCCTCTCCAAATATTATCTGAATATGAGAACATTAGGAGATCTCCTAGTGAAGTTGTTCAAGATTACTGTACTAGGTTTAACAACATATACAATGCAATTCCAATAAATATCACACCTCCACCAGACTTGGCCCTGATTAAGTTTCCATATGGTTTTAATGTTGACATGTCCTATAAATTAAGAGAAAGGAATCCTCCAACTTTAGAATAAATGCAAAGTGATGCAGTTAGTGTAGAAGCTAACCTATTAGCTAAAACAGCTAGGATGAGGAATGCGAGGAGGGTTACCATTAAGGAAGAACCATCTAGTTCAGATGTTAAGATAGATAGTTTAGTTAAAAGTGTAGAAAGGCTAATGGATAGGTTAGAGAATATGGAAAGAAAGCCTGAATGGGAAAATCAATAAGGACCCCAAAATAGGAACCCCAACTTTCAAAAAAATCCTAATACTGGAAAATCAAGAGAAGTTATATCCGATCAGCAAGTTAGATCACCTTTCTAGGAAAATTATGCTGAAAGTTCACATGACATGAAGAAGACCAGGAAACCTAGATAAACTTGATGGGAATAAACAATGAGGATTCCATTTTTCTTACACAGGAAGAACAAGAATTGTACATGTTACAACAATTACAATTAGAATATGGAAAGTCCTTTGACTACAAACAAGGCTATGAATCTGCTATCTATGAAGTTCACAAACAATATAGCCTTAGAAGCAAAAAGAACACAGAATTTCCTACTAAGAAATCAGTCCAAAACCAAACTAAGAAAACAGTGGAAGCTCCTGTGACCAAAGTTCTACAAATTCTACCTAGAGGAGCTCAGGAGGATTCTAGCCCAAAAATTGTAGACATAACTTCAGCTACACCTCAAACTTCAAATGCAACTCAAACTGTTCCAAACAATAAAATTGAAAACAAAACAGTGGGCACAAAAACTGAATTACCAAGTGCTGGTAAAGAAAACAAAAACACACAAACCACAATTGTTAAGGATGAAATCATTCAATTATGCAAAACTCTAATAGCATTCAATATCAAAATTGAGTTAGCCAAATTGAAAATACAAGTTCCCTTAACAAAGCTGGGAAAAAATGAATCATACAAAGCACAAACCATTGAAACACTAAACATAGGTGAAGGCAAGGATGTTGTATACCTTAATGATGATCAACCTAAATTGTTATTTGGTCCAGAAGTAAATGGAAAACATCAACAAGGGGGTATCCCTCCATTTTGTATTAGTTTAAATGTCCATGATAAAATATTACATAATGCTATGTTAGATTCAGGAGCATCTCATAACCTAATGCCTAAAGAAATCATGGAAAGGTTAAATTTGGACATCACTAGACCCTACAAGGACTTATTTTCCTTTGATTCTAGTCAAGTCAAATGTCTTGGCACGATAAAAGATCTGTGTAACTCTAGTCCAATGCCCAGCAAAGAGAATTGTTATGCACATAGTAGTTGTTGATATCCCACCTAAATATGGTATGTTGTTGTCTCACTCATGGGGAGCAAAGTTACAAGGGTCACTCCAATTAGAGATGTCATATGCTACCATTTCTATATTTGGATAGCAAAGAAAGCTTAATAGAGAAACCCTGACGAAATACATGGTAAGTAGTTCAAAAATACCATAGAATTACCCTATTTATTCCATGTATTCTGATCTAGACTCATTTATCTTGTATAATTCAGACCATGGAAAAGATGAAATCACAACTTTAGAAGACAAACACAAAGAAATTGGTAAAGAAAAAATAACACGCGTCTCTATGGAATTTAGATTTTGATGGCTCTGTGAATAGATTAGGAGCAGGAGCTAGAGTATGGATCTATAATAAAAAATGTAAAGATGAACACTATGGAAAATCCGAATTCCTCTCAGAAACCACACCACAGTAATCTACAAACCAAAATATGGATCTATAATTTAGAAAATGATCATTCAGAAGGACATGCCTTTAGATTAAACTTCAAATGCACTAACAACATGGTAGAATATGAAGCATTGATGCTAGGCCTTCAGATCATAAGAAAAATTGGAGATAAAAGAGTTTCCATCATGGGAGACTTAGTACTCATTATAAAACAAGTCAAGGGAGAGCATATTACCAATAACCCTAGACATAGCTGCTACAGAGAAACTATCCTAGACTTGAAAAATTGTTTCCTTGAAATTGACTTTGTTGTCATTCCAAGAAAGCAAAACATGCAAGCTCATAGCTTAGACACTTTTGTTAGCACATGCAGGTTACCATTCCAGCCAAATCATCAGTACACAACTGACGTAAGGCATAGACCAACCATACCTGACAATTTAAAGTATTGACAAATTTTCTCACATGATAATCAAATTCGTGATTTTATGGTTTATGAAGGAGAATTTCAAAATGGTAATATAGACACTGACTATACATTCGATTATACCATCAATAGTGAAATAGATTTAAATGATGTAAATAAGTTAAAACCAACTAAATTCACTAAATTAGAAATAGATAAAATAGAAATAGTAAAAATTGAGGAATTAACCAACAATTAATAAGAAGTTTTAAACCTCAAAGACAACTTTTTGCCTAAGGGATTAGCCCCTCTAGAAGACATCTTTGACTTCAATGATGTAGCTCAAAAGCCTAAAATGGATCCTCTAAGATTAGATATAGAGGAATGGAATATAGGGATAGAGGAAAATCCTAAGCTCATAAAGATATCTAAGTCATTACCCCCAGAGGAAAAGCTAAAATACATTAGCTTGTTTAAAGGATTTCAAGACATCTTTGCCTGGAGTTATGAAGACCTCAAGTCTTATGATACCAACATTATCTAGCATAAGATCCCAATTAAAGAAGATCAGAAGCCCTTTAAATAGAAGCTAAGGAGAATTAACCATGTTCTTATGCCATTAATAGAGAAAGAAGTTAAAAGGATGTATGATGCTCAGATCATAGCAACCATTAGATACTTTGATTGGGTCTCTAATTTAGTCCCCACTAGAAAGAAAACAGGAGAAATCAAACTCTGTGTTGATTTCAGAAACTTGAACAAAGTATCACTGAAGGATAATTATCACCTCCCTAAAATGGACCACATTCTCCAAAGGGTAGTAGGGTCATCCAAAATTTCATTACTTGATGGATTCTCTGGATACAATCAAGTCCTAGTCCAACCCAAAGATCAAGCAAAGACTGCATTCACCACTCCCTGGGGAACTTTCATGTATTTGAAAATTCCCTTTGAATTTATGAATGCTGGAGCAACATTCCGGAGAGCAATGGACACAGCCTTTGCAAAATAAATCCATGACCTTTTTGTCATTTACCTAGATGATATCACAGTGTTTTCCAAATCAGATAATGAACATCTAGATCATCTAAGAAGAGTATTCATAAAATGAAAAAAAAATTCATATCCTTAAATCCTAAAAAATCACTTTTTGGATTAGAAGAAGGAAAACTCCTAGGACACAATTTCAAAAGAGGGCATTAGAATTGATCCAACTAGGATAGAAGCACTCCTAAACATCAGCCATCCTAGGAACATTAAAGAATTGCAATCATTCTTAGGTTAAATAAAATTTCTTGGAAGATTCATTTCTAACTTAGAAAAACTAATTAGATATTTGAACAACATGTTGAAAAAGGATTCAAAACTTAAGTGGATAGTAAAGGCTAAGCAGTCTTTTGAAGCAATCAAAGAAGCCCTTACTAAAACACATGTCCTCATAAATCCTAATTTCAACAAAGACTTCATAATTTTTTTATTTGCTTTAGAACAAACTATTGCAACAATATTGTTGCAAAAGAATGATGAGGGTTATGAACAACCCATTGCCTTCTTCAGTAAAGCTTTGAGAGATGCTACACTAAAGTATACTATAATGGAAAAACAAGCTCTTACTTTAGAGAAATCCATAAAGGATTTCAGAGTATATATTATGTACTCTCACATAATAGCATATGTTCAAAACTCAGTTGTAAAGGACATTCTAACTTAGAATGGGCCTGATGGAAAAAGAGGCAAATCAATTTCCACCATACTAGAATATGACATTGAGATCAAACCTACAAAATTGATTAAAGGCCAAGGTTTAGCCAAACTATGGCTGAATCAAACTGTCGAGCCTTAGACATAAATTTCATTGCTGCTATAGATGATTAAGAAGAGATGGTGACTCCACAAATCAATGACGCATTCATAGATTCACCTTGGTATGCAGACACTATTTTCATTTTACTCAACTTACAAGCTCCTCCTGGTTTATCTAGAACTAAAAGTAGATTCCTAAAGATGAAAGAAATGAAATATTGTATCTTAGAAAATGTTTTATTTTGGAAAGATAATTGTGGTATTTTGTTAAATTGTTTATTAAAAGATGAAGCTGATAAAATCATGCAGGAATTTCATGTAGGGTACCTATTCTAGAAAAGAACTGCTGATAAGATTTTAAGGGTAGATTTTTACTCACCCACCCTTTTTGTAGATGTCAGAAATTATGTGACCTCCTATCACAAATGCCAAATATTTGAAGGCAAGAAGAAACTCTTACCATTACCCCTCAAACCTATCTCAGCATAAATTCCTTTTCAACAATGGGGCTTAGAATTCATTGGGGAAATTCACCCACCCTCCTCAGCCCAACATAAATGGATTTTGACAACCATTGATTACTTTAATAAATGGATAGAAGTCATCCCTTCTAGACAAGCCACAAATTTTGTCATCATTTCATTCCTTGAGAACAACATCCTTTCTAGATTTGGATGCCCACAAAAGCTCATCACTAATCATGTTGTTTCCTTCAAATCCAATAAAATGGTAGCCTTTTGTAACCAATACCACATTACCCTTGGCCATTCCACAACATATTACCCTCCAGATAATGGACTTGCAGAGTCCTCAAACAAAAGCCTTGTTAATATCATCAAGAAACTGTTAGAAGACAATAAGAAAACCTGGAACAAAAAGTTGGTTAATGCCTTATGGGCAGTGTTGGATACCTATACCAATAGGTTTCATATTTCATGATTGGAAAATTCAAATGCCAAATATGCTCTGCTTTGCTGATACAAAGATCACATATTTCCAAGGAAAGGCAAGGTGTGTACAT
>APFE030759895.1:0-11717 GCA_000404065.3 Pinus taeda | reverse complement strand
TGTTTTCATGGTAAGCACTACAATTGTTTGTAGCTCACTATATAAGTGTTTTCACAATTATTCTAGAAAGCACCATAATAACTCAAATTTACCTTTCCAAGTAGTTTAACAATTTATAAAACAAGCACCGTAGTTATTCAATCATTCGTTGAGCCTCCCAATAACCACACATGCATGGAAACCTAAATCTAGTGGCCTCAAATACCAAATCGCATGGAGTAACACACAAGGTCACAGAGAAAAAGGCTAAAAAATCAACTTCAATATTGCTCGATCATCTTTTCATGCCCCATACCTCCACAAAACCCATAAAAATATTTGAATGCCTTATGTCCTCTAGTAGAATGAGAATTCCTATTCACCAGAATCATCGAGAGAGAGGGAAAGCCAACTCCTACCCACACCTAGTGAATAGAAAAACATCATGAAAATATGAGAGAGAGAGAGAGAGTTCAATGACTCTAAACTAACCACCAAGAATCAAACAATGTGTGTTACTTAGATAAGGTTAACCCAAGTCAATCGAAGAATCCCAAGTGAGCCAACAACTTCAGCCTCCTATCATATCTATGCATATCCTTCCTCAACTTACCTTTATGTGTTCTAGAGAGTATAATATTAGCTCTCCACTATTTTCATAAGGGTCATTCCTCGATGTCTACTCAGTCTATGAGGGAGAAAAGGGAACGGGTACCACTCGTACCCCCATTGCTCCAATCCAATCTAGTAAATATTTTCAGCTCGTCAGTTCTTCCTCAAATCACATCACATAAACAAATATGTCATTCAATGCCTTTTCTAGTTGCAAGTACCTTTAGAATTTAAGATTGGTAGACATCACGGGTTTTCAAATAGGTGAGAAAGGAAGTAGCTTCCCTTAAACTAAGGATCCATAAGACAATCCTTCCCTTGGTTGTTTTAATTAATTTTAGATAATAATTTTGTTAACGCTTAAACTACATGTCAACTAGTTAGGGTTCTCCACATTGGAATTATAGTCACATTTTATCATTATAAAAATTAGGGGGGGTATGAGGGATTTTACACTTATATAAAAGCACATGCCAAAGCTTATAAAACCCATTTTTCCTACTTATTTTGGCTATTATACCATCATACTCACTTCACAATGTATCCTTGAATGGCTCCTAGAAGCAAGTTGTAACTAGACATAAAATTCAAACTAATACTTGGATAGGTGAACTATCAACTCTAATCAACCCTTGGAACTATGTTATAACTAGGAGTACCCCACCACTAGGTATTGATAGGCCATAAAATTGATTTATTTTAGAATGTTAGAGGTAGGTATTATTTAATAAAGTGAAATGTAGATTTTCCACAAAGGGTTAGATTTTGCAAAACCTTAGCTTGATATATTGTGGGTTTATTCCACTCAGGTTGGTTTTTATACCCCAAGGAAAAATTAATTGTATGTCCTTAAATGGCTCTAGGGAGTAAGTTGTAACTAGACATAAAATTCAAACTTGGACTTGGATGGGTGAATTGTTGATTTTGTTGGACTCCTAGCTCTAGATAACAACTAAGGGAACCCCCATACTAGGAATCCATAGATTGAAATTTATTTATTTGAGAATCTCCAGGGATAGGATTTTGATAAGTAAAGAGCAATGTAAAATTTTCACAAGTCGGTAATTTTGAGGTAAAAAATGGACCTAAAAATGAAAAGTGTACCAACAAAATCAACTTCAAGAGAATAGATAGGATTGAAAATGATGACGTAATCCCCAATGGAGAATATTTTTTTAGGGAAAATAAGAAAACTACTTTTTTTCCTCGTATTGTTTACTTATCTCCTTGTAGGTTTACTCAAATTTCAAGTGTGTACACTTGTTTTATTTAGAATTCTATTTCACATCCAATGAGAACCCACTCTACATATTTTTTAGTAGATCCACACTAAGAAAAAATCAAAATACATGAAAAAACATGTTTCAAACACATTCTTTCATGTACTTTGATTTTTTCTCATTGTGGATCTATTCAGAAGTATGTAGAGTGGGTACTCATTGGATGTCAAATGTAATTAAGCATCCAAAAAGTGTACACACTTAAAATTTGAGTAAAACTACAAAGAAAGAAGTCAAAACTACCAAAAAAAAATGTAGTTTTCTTTCTTTTCTTAAAGAAATCATAGCTTTTATTTTATTGCTTTTTTATTATTTTATTATTTTATTATTTTAACTATTATTTATTATTTTAGTTTAGAGGTCTAGTTTAATACCTCAAAATTTATCTAATGATGTTCATTAATGGCTTTAGGAAGTGAGTTACAACTAGCCATAAAATTAAAAGTAAGCCTCAAATGGGTGAATTGTCAATTTTTTTAGACTCATTAGACTAGGATATAGCTAGGAGATCCCCTATTTTAGGACTCTATAGGAAAAAAATGAATTGTTTGAGGATATTTAGAGATATGGTTTTGTTTGGTCAATATTCTTGCAAACTTTGCATAAGGTGGTGGATTTTGTAAAAGTTGCCTCAAGATATTGTGGGTAGTGTGGTCATATGGGCCTTAGGAATAAACACTTGTTGGAGCTTACAAAAATTATTTCTCATAGCCTACTACGGGCTTCTCTTCTTTCTTGTTCGAGTGGCTTTCTACCATATTCAGAGCATATGAAACATGTGTCCTTCCTTTTCTTACCAATTAAAGGCAATGTGTTTATATCCTATACATGTCCATCCTCATTGTTTGTGCTTGCCTCCTACAACGGAGAACTGATAGATTTTTTGCTCCTTTTATCTAACTGAGATTGTATTTTGTTGTATATAATGATAGATAGATCAATCACATGAATATCAATATCATATATGTTGATCTTCTTATGAGAGACAAATCTATGTTCACTTCTTGGTTTATTTGGCCTGTTGCTCTTATTACTACTATAAATTGTCTTCGCTAACTCTCATCATGATCCATGCCTTTGTTTTCCCTAATTTTAGAAAGAAGTTTATCCTTCCCAAATCTACATGCAACCACATAGTCCCCATAATTTCCACACATATAACATTCAACATTAGTTAAGAAGGGGGCAAATAGATTAACATTATTCTTAACAGAACCTTTGTTGTCATATCGATTTCTTGGATTATTGTAGGCTATTATTAACACAACCTTTGCACCCTTGAAGATTTTGTTCTTGAGGAGAAAAACACCTTTACATATGCCTATTTGAACTACTTCTTTTAGAAATTCATGTTTGTGGATGAAACAATGTGTTTCTTCTCTCCTAGTTGCAATTGTTTCTTCTCTAGAAAGTTAGAGGCATAATGTCCTACTTAACCTCACTAAAAATACTTGAGGGGATGCTTTCCTTTGTCTTTATTGTTGGCATTATGATTTTTCTTTTGTTGCTACATTGCTATAACATTGTTTGGACCTTCACTACCAAGGTTGATGGATCCCTCTGAATTAAAAATTGTTGTTCAATCACCTTCATATTCCAAACTTGTCTTATCCCGAGGAGGGATTTGACTGCTTCGATTCTCATCCACGACACCAAAACTCTTTTCATGCTCCTAATATTGAGACAATTGGTCTTTTAATGTAATTATCTCAACTTCTAGTTTTTGAGTTGTGGATTTAAGCTTTTAAATTTCCTTAAAATATGATGTGAGCTTCCTTCATTATAAATTGCAATCCCCTGAAGATGGACTCACTTTGGTACGAAATGTTATATTTCAAAAAAATCTTCGCGACAAGGTTTTTGTCGGACAGTTTTTTCAATCAATTTCACTTGTATGGACTCATTATTTCAGTTCTTAAGTTAGTTTAGGAAATAACTACTAGGTCAAAGCTACTGTCTACTCACTTAGGCCGAATTTATTCATAAGACAAATAGTTAATCAAGATCCGTAAGATTGATTTAGTTGAAGGGATGTTTGAAGAAATAATATACTATAATAACCTAGTTAATTATTCTTACTGGTAATTTGAGAATCAAAGATGATTTTAAAACTGACGTTTCAGAGGCAGTAGTTCGAGGTATTTTATACCTCTAATGAAAAATGAAGACTTATATAGTGATTAAAACATTTCAAGGAAGTGATACTATCGATACCATGTATAAAGTTTCATACCAAAGGTGTTGAAAGACAATACAAAGGTATTGATAAATATTTTTATTAACATTGAAAAAGCCATATTTAGTAATGTATGCAAGGTTAAATCATCACCATAAAGTCTATAAATAAATTATTTCATGCAAGGATTAAATGTATGACCCCGACAAAATTTATATAAAATCAAAAAGTGTTTGTACTATAATTTGCAGTATTTGGTACCTACAAAGATTATGACATTATTATAGCAACTTGATTCAGTATCATGAATGCATAGGCACTCTAGTGTATTTATATGGACCATGGGGTTGTGCAGTTGCTATTATATACCTTAGATCGGATTATGTGATTCTTAATGTTAGTCAAAATTTAATTAGTATAAATAATTTTAGGCTTCAAGCTACATAATCTGAATGCACGCGATGTTAAATTTACCTGAAATAGTGTGAACCTATCAGTATGGGCTGACAGTTCCATGTGCTGAATTTCCGAAGCTATGTGGTTTTGGCTTTTTGAAATTTCTGAATAGTTGAAAATACTGCAAAGTTCAAACCAAAGTAATCTTATGAACATCCTTTTTTTTTTTAGGGTTTAATAACGAAATCGTCTTAGAGGACGGGCACACATGAATTCTTTTGATCTCATTCTTGCTAATTAATGGTTGTCATCCAATGAAAATTAGGCTTGTTTATTATATTGAGTCAGATTCAGGGCAATAACCAAAATCATATATATATATATGACATAAATACAGTAGGCCAGATATTGGAATTCTTAGATAAGAGATTATTTGTAAGGTTAGTGAATACTATATTAGAAGCTTTTCGAGATGGTTGAATTAGTCATTTAGGTAATGTTGGGAGTTATTGCTTCCGAATTTCTTTAAAAAAAATCAATATCGCTTTTCCACTTTCTTTTATCCACGAATCTAGAGTGGCAATTAATGTTTTCTTCTCTGTTTTCCTTATCCATGGAGCCGAAGTTATCCGAATGCAGATTAAATTTCCACCAAAGAATTTGGTGGATAATGGTTATCTTATATAACTTGGATAGTGTTTATCATTACCTACACTTGGACAAGTCGAAGTGAGAAAAGGCTCATTAATATTTTATTTTTTGTGTATGAAGTGTCAGTATAATCCATGTCTATTTGATCGATTATAATCCTAGAAATAAATACACCCATACCTCTTCCTTGTTTCTAGGACTATCATGTCATCCTATACCTTTCTTTGTTATGATGTTATATTCATGTCTAAATTTCTTTACCCCGTTACTCTTGTGGGTCGTTAATGGTTGTAGAGAGTGGACGAAATTTATCTTTCCTGGTATGCAATGTTTCTTAGTTTATCTCTGTCATTTATTATATATATTGTATATAATGTGAAAGTTTATTAGCGGTAACATTACCAAGTAGATTGCAGAGGGCTTATGAAGCTAACAACATTGAGAGGGATCTCTGAATTTTTGGGCATATCTTCACTCAAAATGTTACATATACAGACTTACTTATAGGTGAAATTTATAATTTTATGAAGTAGAAATTTATTTTTCTTCAATAGATACCGACTCTTCTTTTTGCCCCATTTTAAGATGATTCAATTCTAACTGTTTTTGTCTTCGTTGATCATCAAGTCAGCCAATATTTTGTCGATTGGGGAAAAACATTGTGGAACCTGTACAAACATTTTTTCATCATAATAATTAATGGTTTATGATATTCTATAAATATTTCATGGATGAGCTCAAGTACACTTGCATTGAACATCTTAGAATTAGTGGGAACACTTGAATGCTAGAAGTGGATAGCGGTTGGCTTTAAATTTGTGCAAGAAGAAAAGAAGAAGAGAGGATGCAAAAAACCCTCCGTGGAAGATGGAAAGGAACACAATCAAATAGGTGGTGGATGTTCCTTCTCGGGGAAAGTGCAATTGTTAACAGAATATCTAGCATGGTGAAAATTATGTATACACTAGACATCCTTAGACTTGTTTATCACCGAATATTTGTTTTATGAATCAAAATATTGGACATCTACATCTGCCTCCATGCCATTCTCTTTTGATGGAAAACTAGCAACACAATTAAAAATATATATATGGTATATTTTCACGTATGTTTACATCTAATAAAATATGAGGCTCATAATAGTTTCCCTCGCTGTATATAATTTTGGGCTTTCTCACTTATAAAAGAAAATTGTCCCGACATTTCACTGATCCATGTGACCAACATTAATATTCGTAATAGAGGAATCCAACTAAGAGATTATCTGTCTGTGGATCAATTTGTGGTGGTGTGTGTTCTAATAAAGGATGATAAATTTGTTGCGAAAGCAAGTTTAAAAGTCATAAGAATGAATTTTTTCTCCTCTTAGAGGTTATTTATGAATAGGATCATGGTTATTTAGTTTCATGTTTTATTATAAGCACTATGATGTGCTTAGGTCAAGCATTCATACCTATATATATATATATATGCCATCCTTATGGGCATTGTAGATGCATAGCTATACAAGTATTGTATGTATTCATGAAGACTGCACCACACATATATTATTTTGTTCATTTTAATATGTGAAAAACACCAAAACAGGTGTAACTTGGTTGAAATAGATGCCATGGTTTGCTGCAATATTTAATAGTGGTTTCCTTTCATATTATCCTGCATATTAATTATTATTAAGCCATAACCACAATATTAAATAACGTGTGGGGGACTTTGTTTAAAATTGGTTTTAGTTGATAACAAGCTACATAGATGAGTGTGTATAAGTTTATATGGTCTATATGGTTGTTATGCATCCCACAAGAATGTGAATACTTTCTCCTCAAAGTTATCTCATTAAATTATGTTGTGAACGTTGTAAGTTCATCCTTCCTCGTTTGGCATATAAATAATGTTGGGGATGAATGAGGATAGTGTACCAAAGTCAATGAGGTGATTACCTATATTGAGGTTTAAATATTCACTATTCATGTTCTTATCTACATGAATGGCTCAATTGTGTAATTATATACATACATGGCTACTATTCTTTCATGCATGGATGGCACAAGTTCTTGCTATTTACCATGATTTAAAAATTAATTTAAGAAATATTACAATGGTTATAGTTGAGATTGCTGAATAAACTAGAAATTATTCAATCCTTGCACGTATATTGAAATTCTCAAATATAAATATTGTGGATAGCTATAGTAACATTAGAGGGAGAAATGAATTGTAAAAAATTATATGGGAACAAACAATTCTACAATGTGTTATATGACATAAAACCTTTCCATGTTGTAGTGTAATAGATAGTACTGCAAAGAAATGCTAAGAATTAACACATTGATTATATCAATACGTAGAAGGGGTCAGCCATAAATTGGTAACTATTTTATTATGCTACTTATTGAGTGTCATAAACTACATACAATTAAGAACAATGTTATACCCACAATTTTAATAAACTATTCAATTAGATAACTTATGGTACATTTGTAAGAAGAATATATATCATTGAAGTTCAAGTAAGAGAAGGCTCAAATACTAAATGCTTCAACATAAGAGGAGTAAAGAATATAACAAGCTTGACGAAGAATAATGGATATATTATGAATAAATAAGGGCAGTGAATAAGTAATTCTAAAGTATGGTTATTGGATTAAAATTTTGATCATATGGTCATCATGTTATTTTACTCATAGTAAAAATCAAATTATGAGTTGTATTATTTCTATGCAAGGGAATAACTTAATAAAATTCCAACTAATGCTAGTAATGGTAATCCAGTCAAGGACATCACTGAATGGAATAAAGTTTATGATATTAGAGATCCTAAGAAAGGATTATATATGAAAGAGGAAATGTTGAGATCACATAAGGAAACTCACAAACAAAAATAGATAAAATGTCAAGTGTTTTTTTTCCATAGATCATGGCCGACAAAATATATAAATGGAAATTATATAAATCCTCAAGAAATAAGTCCATGACATACAATCAACAATAAAAAATGTTGATGGTTAATTAAGTGGGTTTCATCCTATAACAAATTATGAAGGTTTTATTTAATGTTATCTATTCATGAAGTTTCACATGAAATATCGTTAAGCACGTGAGACTATGTATTTTTAAAAATAGTCTTCGATTTAATATGGTTGTTTTGATTAATAATGCAATCCATTTGGAAATGTGGTTTTACCATTGGCTGATCCATTAATTCATTTTATTGGGAAAATCATTCAAATATACACTATTGAATGGAGCTAATTCTTACCAGGTTATTATTCAATATGCATATTTAATTTGGGATGCATAACTGAGAACCTACAAGTTTATTCTGAGAAAAGAGATCTCAAAATAATTGTAATTAAAGCGGATAAGAGGCACAAATTATATTCCAATCTAGGTGAAACTAGGGTCAAAGTTAACAAGTAAATGCTCAATGGCAATGCAACTCACTATATGCATGTTGGAGAAGACATCAACATTACTAAATTATGACTCTAATAAGACAGTCAATGGGATTGGCACCAAAATTACATATAGGATAAATACATAATGGGAGTGTAAAATCAACTCCTGGTGCTTCTTGGTTAATAGAAGAAAGACAATATTAATCTTAAGAGCACCTTCCCAATAGCTCATTGAAATTATAATGTATGAAATGTTGAAACTTAAGGTATACCTTCATGTACATACCCATCTGGATATAAATGGGGTTACTTTTGTAACATCTCACAAATAGGAACCTTTCCAGTCTATAGAATGATTGAAGATGTTACAAATTTACTTCTTGTGGGAAGTGATAAGATTAAAATAATTTGTGTGTTACTTTATATAGACAAAGTATACTTGCAGAATACATATGGTGGTTCTTGATGCATTAAAGCAATTCAGAGAAGCCTAATGAATAACAAGAATTGTATAGTAGATTCAAAACATGATTTTCCAAATTAATAAGGAAATTATTGATAAACCCAAAAATTTTTCACATTGATACTTATGATGATCTAAGGATCTTATGCTAGTAATAAAATACATTCACCAAAGGAGTGACATATAAAAGGTTATAGAAAAGAGAGAATAATAAACTATATAGCAACTTGATGCTTTAACCATATTTGGTGGAAAAACTATACTAGTAAGAAAACTTATTTATGTTGGACACCTAATCCTCAATGGGTTAGTGTGGAAGCCGTATGGAAAAAAGGAGTCCAAGAGACCTTGGGATGTGAATCCCAACGGTCACATAATGTACTATAAATGTATATCATTTGTCAATAAAAATTGTATTGAATGTTTCATATCTCTCTTGCTCTCCATGTGTGTTTAACATGGTATCAGGGCGGGCGATATCCTGCCCTGCTGATATTTGAGCCATTTATTATGGCCTTCTGTGCAGGTCATTTCTGCCATCAGTTCTGCATTTCATGAATATTTTCTTAACTAAATTCTAGCTGCAACCTTTGTCATTTCTCCAGTGCCATTTTTGGCTTCCCTCTGCTTTGTAACTCCCTATTCTGCCTATGCAGAATGACATCTCTCTCACTATTATTCTGTTGATTCTGGCTAGCTTGATAACTCTGACGCTACCTCCCATCCAAGAATACAGTCGACGCCTAGCTTGGCGCTCCTCATACACCGTCGAATCCCTAATTTTGAAACAATTTCCTTCGCTGTGTGCTGCTTCTTCCACACTGTAACAAGTTCCAGCTAATATATGACCTCCTATTGGAACAATACTAGTGAATGGACACCTCTTGTCGATGTACGTCCCCTGAAGCCAAGACCAACATTCTTCTAAAACCCATTGCCACCTTTTCCAAGTCATTTCCCCTTCGAGACATCTTGGAACTGAGAAAGACTTTTGGTTGCTTTAGAAAAGCTCTCTCAGTCTGTTCTGCCATGGCAGAAAGATGAAGAGTCACGGAGACTCCCATCGCAACCGCTCCCACCTCTGGCTTAAATGATCTCTGTAATGTGGGCTCCCATTTACAGCTCGAGGACCAGCATAATCACAATGAGGAGAATGGCCTCCGTAAGGTGAACATTACATGGGATCGTGGTTTACTAACGAAGAGTAATAGCAACTCACTTGCAAATAACACGTCGTTGATATCGAGCGAACAATCGATAATATCGAAGGCTTGCACGTGATAATGATCCCGAAAAATGAAAGAGAACACCTGGGTTCTCTTCCTGCTTATTTCTCTGCGAAGGAGGATGTGGAAATAATTAGCAGATGATGAAGATCCCTTTATCCTCTCTTGTGCAAGTGTGATACCTCTGTCTCCATATATCTGGGTTGCATTAGAACCCTTGCTGGAATACCTTTCAGGAGCGATAGACAGCAATGACTGATTGTCGACATCGATCAAGACAGAACCAGAATTAGAACAACTATGGGAAGTGTCATCACTACAATCACCAATTGAAGAAATTCTTGTGATTCCTATCCATGAGCTGAATTTCTTCAACGCTTCTCACAGAGTTTTTCAAATTCATTCGATTGCAATCTCCTGTTTATCATTAATTCATTCGATTGCACTCTCTGGTATGTGCATTTGAGCATCAATTCATTTGCAATGAGATCCCTGTAGAGTGCTTCACTATTTTCCATCACGTTGTTGGTTTAAATACCCTTTCCTACATATTGGGCAAAACAGACCATCATTCTGTTCTTGTATTTTCATGTGCTCAAAGAGTGCGGAAGCTACAGACTCTTCCTCTAGTGCACATGTTTGCTCATATTCCTCAAGTAACGCAACATCTCTTAGCTTTATCTCTGCTTGAATATCATCATGAAGGAGCCGCTCCATTTCTAGTAAAATCTCTTCATACTGAAGTTTTCTAGTTGCTTCTGATGGTTCATAGTCCCATAGTGCGTCATCATTATCAGGAATAAAAGCACTCTGAATATCGCATGATTGAATTACTATTGATTTGAGGACAGATTGGTGAAGGTTTTGTGGCTATAATAATCTTGTGTATTGATGCCATGAAAAGAATAGGTTTCTCAAGAACAGAAATGTCACATATATATTGATGATGTCTAGTCACATATATATTGATGATGTCTAGTTACATATATATTGATGATGTCTAGTCACAGTGATTAAGGAATAATCAGGTTGTATTGGTATAGTAAGCAAGGTTTCACAGTTGCATTTCCTTGTCACTGTGTTCTTGTAGCAGTACACTATAACTCTGTCAATGGAACAATCACTTCACCTTCGATACAGTGTTTTAGCATTCAAGTGCAGTGATATTAGATACTCATATATTGTACTGATCATTATCAAATACACAATTTCAGTGATATATCATAGCATCAAATTTAAGGTCTTCAACAGTAACGTAGCTTCATCATCTTATTTTTTTATATGGATTGTAATTAGTGCTTGCTGGTTGCACACTGATCATTTGTTGCACATTTATAAAGGATATTACTAGTGGGTGTTACTTTTCAGTTTTGACATTGAAGAAAAATGACCAGAACCAGTGAAGTATTAGAGTTCATGAAAACTCTTATACAATCTACTGTTGATGACACATTACAAATCAACAAAGGATCTCTCTCAGAAATTCAGACATGTCTACAAAATGCACAGGAAAAGATTGATTTTTTGTAGCTTGAA
>APFE030759891.1:114199-155964 GCA_000404065.3 Pinus taeda | reverse complement strand
AGATTGGTACTATGGCATACAAATTGGAGCTTCCTGCAGCTTCTCGATTACACCCAGTTTTCCATGTTTCATGTTTAAGGAAGGTTATAGGCGACAAGCTCCCAGTTCAAACAATATTTACAGAACTTGACGAGGAAGGAAAAATTATATTAGAACCGGAAGCAGTCACAGAAACAAGAACTTGACAGCTATGAAATCGTTCAATTTCAGAGTATCTTATCAAGTGGAAGAACTTATCTGCTGAAGATTCCACATGGGAGGATGAGAATTTTATGTAGAAGTATCCATAACTACTCAAGCATTGAGGACAACACTTTTTTGAAGGAGAGGGGCATGTTGGGTCCCTATAATGCTAGTGATTACCCCATTACTATTGTAGTTGTACCTCTTATTAATATTGTTGTGCCTTATTGTCCCCATATTGTTATTACTGTGCCCCATAGAATCCCTCTATTGTTATTTTTGTGGCTTTATATTATTATTGTTAGGTCGGCTGGGTTATATTGTGACTCCTTAGACTCCTATATTAGAAAGGAGGTTTTGTCATTTGAATCATCCAAGAATTGTTCATTTATGTAATGTAAAGGAGGTTGCCCCCTCGAAGAGGCTGAATTCTAAGGCGTTGATCTATCTTTTCTTGAGCTGGTTTCATAACAAAACACATGACTACCCCGATGGAGCTTAACTTTGAGGAGTTATGTGGTAGTGCTGTCGGGCCTGTATTGGGAAATGCTTCTGAGTATCATCAATTCATAGGAGCACAAATGTTCTTGGTGAACTCCCATCCAGATATATGTTTTGCAATCAACACGTTGAGCCAATATATGGTTGAGCCTCATCACTCACATGGGATTGGTGCCAAGAATCTTCTGAGATATCTTTGGGGTACAATCACTCATGGATTGGGATACATTGCCGAAGATGTGAGGCTGCATGGTTATTTTGATGCTATTGGGCAGGTAGTGTGGTGGATCGCAAGAGCACTTCTGGGCGTTGTTTCTCTTTGGGTTCTGCTTTGATATCCTGGATGAGCAGGAAGTAGAAGTCGGTGGCTTTGAGCACCGCTGAGGTCGAATACATTGCTTGGAGTGAAGCCGATCCGAACCTTTACTTTAAGGTTGAAGATGATAAGCCTCTCATACTGGTGTTGTATGTTGATGACCTCTTTTTGACTGGCGCAGACCTAAGTTGCACGAAACGAGGAAACGGGTACGAGTTTCTGAAACGGGCATGGGTACGAAACTTGACCACACCCCCCCCCAAAAATTTTGGAAACGGGGACACTATATATATATATATATTAGGACATTTAAGAAATATGTGCAATCATAAAGCATACATGATACATTCTAATTTAGTACATTATGATTAAATTATCAATTGTCAATGCATAAACCATAAGTCTCTAAATTCACATCACATTTACTCATGAATGATCACATAATGAAAATAGCAATATTCAAAATCAGCCACGAGAAATTTCTAATTTCTTGTCTTGTGCTTGATTGGGAGTCTCCTCCTACATAGTCGAATGACCTTAGTGCTCTTGATTAAATACAAGTTCTATACCCTAGTACCCTAGGTGCTCTTGATTATTAGGAGTCTCCCCTGCATAGAGGGATTGGTTCTCTTGATTAAATACAAGTTCCATATGCTAGTACATGACAAAATCCAATGGAAACATTGCAATCCCCTCAATCCCGAAATATTGAAAAACAGATAATTTTGCTGGATTTTGAGTGAGATGTAAAATTCTACTTTCCCATATGAAATCCAATGAGGGTGAAACCACTCTCAAACATCTTGAGTCATTTCATGGTAATGTTAAAAGTTTAAGTGAAAGGATGAAAATGAAAGATAAAGGAGAATGGCACTGCATATCAACACAAGGGCCATAGGCTTGATCATTAGGCTGACCCACTCAAAAAAATCCTCTTTTATAACTTGAGAGAGTCATCTAGAAGCATCCAAAATATATTTAGTTGCCCAATAGAAACGTAGAATCGAACCAAAAAAAATAAAAATAAAATGTTAACAGGAAACTCTGTCGTACAGCCTGGAAACTCATTTCTGGCTGTACTGGCCACGTTTCCCTAGTGGGAAACATGGCCAGTACGACTGTATGGCACAAGTTTCCTCATTTTTGTTTCGTTTCTGATCGGAAACGGACCCCTGGCCAACGTTTCTTGCAACTTACGTGCAGACCCTCTCATTCACAAATGTAAGAGGGAGTTGGCTTCCAAATTTGAGATGAAGGACCTAGGACTGATGCACTACTTCCTAGGGTTGGAGGTCTGGAAAATGCCGGGGGAAATTTTCCTATCTCAAGGAAAATATGTGGTGAAGATATTTGAAAGATTTGGGATGGTGGACTGCAAGCCCGTAACTACCCCGATGGAGCTTAACTTCAAGAAGTTATGCGGTCAAGACGTTGAGCCAATATATGGTTGAGTCTCATCACTCACATTGGATTGGTGCCAAGAATCTTCTGAGATATCTTTGGGGCACAATCACTCATGGACTGGGATACACTGCCAGAGATGTGAGGCTGCATGGTTATTCCGATGCTGATTGGGTAGGCAGTGTGGTGGATTGCACAAACACTTCTGGGTGTTGTTTCTCTTTGGGTTCTGCTTTGATATCCTGGATGAGTAGGAAGCAAAAGTTGGTGGCTTTGAGCACTGTTGAGGCCGAATACATTGATAGGAGTGAAGCCGATCCGAACCTTTACTTTAAGGTTGAAGATGATAAGCCTCTCATACTGGTGTTGTATGTTGATGATCTCTTTTTGACTAGTGTAGACCCTCTCATTCACATATCTAAGAGGGAGTTGGCTTCTGAATTTGAGATGAAGGACCTAGGATATATGTTTTGTGGTGAAGATATTTGAAAGATTTGGGATGGTGGACTGCAAGCCCGTAACTATCCCGATGGAGCTTAACTTCAAGAAGTTATGCGGTCAAGACGTTGAGCCAATATATGGTTGAGTCTCATCACTCACATTGGATTGGTGCCAAGAATCTTCTGAGATATCTTTGGGGCACAATCACTCATGGACTGGGATACACTACCAGAGATGTGAGGTTGCATGGTTATTCCGATGTTGATTGGGTAGGCAGTGTGGTGGATTGCACAAACACTTCTGGGTGTTGTTTCTCTTTGGGTTCTGCTTTGATATCCTGGATGAGTAGGAAGCAGAAGTTGGTGGCTTTGAGCACTGCTGAGGCCGAATACGTTGATAGGAGTGAAGCCGATCCGAACCTTTACTTTAAGGTTGAAGATGATAAGCCTCTCATATTGGTGTTGTATGTTGATGATCTCTTTTTGACTAGTGTAGACCCTCTCATTCACATATCTAAGAGGGAGTTGGCTTCCGAATTTGAGATGAAGGACCTAGGATATATGTTTTGTGGTCAACACGTTGAGCCAATATATGGTTGAGCCTCATCACTCACATTGGATTGGTGCCAAGAATCTTCTGAGATATCTTTCGGGCACAATCACTCATGGACTGGGATACACAGCTAGAGATGTGAGGTTGCATTGTTATTCAGATGCTAATTGGGTAGGTAGTGTGGTGGATCGCAAGAGCACTTCCGGGTGCTGTTTCTCTTTGGGTTCTGCTTTGATATCCTGGATGAGCAAGAAGCAGAAATCGGTGGCTTTGAGCACCATTGAGGCCGAATACATTGCTGCGAGTATGGCCTGTGAAGTTGTCTGGTTGAGGAAGCTCTTCAATGAGCTATTTGGACATATGCTGGATACTACCGTGATCCTCTGTGACAAACACTGTGGGATTTGTTTATCAGAGAATCCCGTATTTCATGATCGCTCCAAGCACATCGATATCAGGTACCACTTTATCCTAACAGCCTGTTTTCTACCAAATACATTTTTTAATATGAATGAGTCAACCCCCAACTTGCGTCATTAACTTGTACATGCTTCAAGGGGCATTCACTTTGTCACTCTTAGTCTCCTAATTCATAGTGGATGGTGAAGCAAAGTAACAACAAGAGGAAGTATTACCAATGAAAGAACTAGCCTGTCAAGATCAGCAAAGGTTAGTAAGTGGGAGACCAATGCCTCACAGGGTAAATAGTGCAAGGAGGTTGCAGCTCAAGTTGTTTCCCTCTTTTAGTGTTATGTTAGTCAGTAACATGTTTGAGGTGTTTGCTGGATATCATGTTGCTAATGAATCTAACCTTTTGGCATGGAACATTAGGGGACTGACCCCCCCAACAAAAGATCCATTCTTAGGCTTTTATCTGCAAGCATTATCAGGTCCTTTCTTCAAAAGATAGGCTGGCTATGTCAAGCTTCGTAGATTCTTCTTGTGGTTTTTGTGTGAAAGTGGAGACGGTAAAGCACCTTTCTTGGGACCATAAAGTTGCAAGCCTTGGCTGGGACGTAGTAAAGACAAGGTTTCATCACTAGTTGTTCAGGGATTTGCATTGGAAGTCTGCTACCTCGGTAGTTGTAAAACAATATTTCAAAACCATCGATTAGGAGTTTGGCACTGTCTCAGGGTGGTTTGTCTGGATGTGCTTTGGAAAATAAGATGCAATAACATAGTTGGGGATCCTAGTTCTGTAAAGCTAGTTTCAGGGGTTATGCTTTGGGCCAAGTCCACTGTTTTCTGAAAGTACGCTGCTTGCTGGATTTGAAGAACTGTTTTGAACTCATTGCCTTTCTTGTAGCTATGAGTTGATAAAGTTTCCTTTTTGTATTTTGTATATTCATGTAATATAATATATGTTGCATTGTGTTTCCAGAAAACATGTGAATTTCTATAATTTTTTAGATTTTGAAGATTAACTTCTACACTTAAACATTTTAAATATTTTTTGGTATCCTTATCCCCTGCCCTCCTAAATCTGGACCTTGGAGTAACCGAGGATTACATTTTGCTGATTTTTGCAACGATTTAAGCAAATTGAGATTTCAGAGATCCAGAATGACATATAAATACTGCTTGAACAATGCACTTTCCTGTAACTAATAGATGAACTTGCTGGTTTTAAGATTGACAGCCAGAGCTGCTTGATTGTGATTCTGTATAAAGCGGATTGAACCATAAGAGAGAAGCGTTGCCAGTCTTTAGTTAGAGGCATTTAATGTTCATATTTGGAGAGCATATTTTAATCATTTCAATGTTCTTCAACCCATTTAGAGAGATTTTACAGTCTGTGGAGCTGTTGTGAATCATTAGTGCCACTATCTTTTTGCAAGTACATTTCTAATCATTCTATATATATCGTACTGGATAGCATGCACCTCTAGGTGTCTTTCTTCTTTCATAATGCCCCATAAATAAGCAGGCTTTGGTTGTTGAATTGTTTGGGGTCTAGCTGTGAAGTACTGATCAAGGATTGTAAAACTGTATTGGTGATAAGGTTTAATACATTTACACACTTTGTATATAATGATTTTTCAGGGCAAAGGAAATGGGCAGAATGATGAGTGCTTCTCACATTCAAGCTCAAATCATGAAAGCTGGGGAAGATGCTCTTCTTTGGGAATCAGCGATGAAGAATCATCCTTGGAAAACTTTGCTCGTTGTTCTTCGAATGTGAATGATGTACAACAGGTACTACTTTCTAGTGTTCTAATTGCAGAGAACTATTTGATTCACACATGAATGTTGACATTCTATAAGAATACACGTTATTTCACAAGCTTGTTTGATTTTTTTTTACCTAAATGGTGAATTGGCTGTTGATGGAAGAAGGTTGCTTTTCAGCAATACTCTTCTGTCCTATTTTCTGACTGTTTTATTTTGAAATGATTTTGCAGGCTGTTGTATCATCACATCATAAGACAGAAGTTGCCAAGGACGAGGAGAAAATTGATAGAGTCAGAGGGTTGATTGCCTTCAAGAAAGGTCCAAGAAGTGAGAAATTGGAAGCTTTGAGTCAGAGGGTAAGATTGAGCATCCTAAAAAGGATACGTCATACAAGGACCAGTTCTACGTGATTTTTTGTATTATCAGGAAGGATGTCGCTCAGCCCTTTTAAATATATTCTCTAAGGGTTCTATTGTTAATGAAGCAGGAACGAAACTTCATGGTTTCTTCTTGTTTTCTTGTTTGTTAATATACTTCAATCTCTTTCAGATGTATATCATAATTTTCCATTGCCATGTGCATATTGATGAACAGATGCTAACTGAAATTAATCTGTATCATAAAATTGTTACTTGCCTACGACTTGCTTCATTGAAGATTTTTTCAGTATGTATTAGGTAGAGAAGATTGTATCCTTTAAAAGGCATCTGGAGGGAGAGATTTCCAATTCTGTATCGCTAGTTGACAGGTTTCTAAGTGGTGAGTCATATTTTTAATGCTGTAATTACTCTGTTGTAGGAAATGGATTATTTTACTGTTGGTTCAAACCACACCATGTGAATTTTTTCTAGAGCTTCAATTCAGTTATTTATAACTCTACTTCCACCACAAAGGAGACAATTTTCCAGGCAATTAGAACCTTGTGATTACGATACCCTAAACCTACTTGATTGCAAATAGTAGTTTTATAGCATTTTTGAAGTATTTTATCCAACCGGGGCATGTTTCGAATTAGACTTGATTTCATAAGTTATAACTAGTTGGAAGCAACTATATGATAGAATTATTGCAGAATAACAAATTACAAATAAGTTATTAATATGGTTCAAGCCTAAACTGATACTATAAGACAACTAAATGCTATACAGATTGAAAACTATTTAAATTGGTTATATTGCAAAAACCACACGTTTAGGCATGATCGCCGATTTATGATTACATGTTGTATTATTTTTAGTTATTAATGAAATTGGTATTATTTTTAGGTATTAAGACAACTAAATGCTATACAGATTGAAAACTATTTAAATTGGTTATATTGCAAAAACCACACGTTTAGGCATGATCGCTGATTTATGATTACATGTTGTATTATTTTTAGGTATTAATGAAATAAATTTAAACCAAGAAAATGGTTAAATGTCAGCGTTATAATGTCACCAGCTATCATCGTTAATATTAAAAGCGAGACAACATAGAGAGTTAGCTTATGGAGACATATATTCATACTCTGGAATTTCATGATCAGTTTTTAGAGTTAGCTTATGGGGATATATATATTGATACGCTGTAAAATTTAATGATTAGTTTTGCTTGGCATGTTGTAAGAAACCACTGAAGGTATTTTATTATGAAATTAATGTATCAAATTTAATGGCCATGTTTTTTGTTTTATTGGAATTAAAATCCCGAAGATGGTTAATCAACTTTGAGAGAAATTCCTTGAGAAATTAATGTATCAAATTTACTCACCATGTTTTATTGGTTTTCTTATAGACCAAATGGTGGCCATGTTTATTGGTTTTTTTATAACACCAATATGTTGAGCACAACTAGTAAATTTATTGGAACAGATTATACACAATGCATGGAGGATGATATTAGCAATTGTGCAATTTTGTCGTAGGAAGTAGTTCCCTTGAAAGTCTCAAGTCTGTAGAGAGAAAATTATCAGCAAATTAATGCATCATATTCAATAGTTAGGATTTGTTAATTTTCAGGATTTGTTAATTTTCTTGTAAATGGTAATCAAGTTTCATTGTCTTTATTGTAAGACCAAAATGGTGAATTGTTGATGAAAGCAGTATTGGAAAGTCTTCTACAATTTGGTGTCTTAGCATGTGGAAGACATTATTTGCCTTTTTCTGTGATTTTTTTTTTCACAAGTTTAACTTAGGAAAAGTACAATAATTAAAATTAATTAATTATTGTGGATTATTGGATTATTTCCGAAGAATAATTATTAAAGTTAATTAGAAAATATCTTAACCGTTGATCTGCATTTTCTTGCAAATGCTAATCAAGTTTCATTGGCTTTATTGTAAGACCAAAATGGTGAATTGTTGATGAAAGTAGTATCAGAAGGTCTTCTACAATTGCTTGGTGTCTTGGCATGTGGAAGACATTATTTTCCTTTTTTGTGATTTGTCTTTTTTTACAAGTTTAACTTAGGAAAAGTACAATAATTAAAGTTAATTAATTATTATGGATTATTGGATTATTTTCGAAAGATAATTATTAAAGTTAATTAGAAAATATCTCAACCATTGATCTTCAAGATGTTTTTAGAAGGAACATTTGAGATGTTTCTAAAGAGGAGATTGGGGTTAGAGATTTGGACTCAGTGTCGATAATAAATTGAGATTAGTGATGGAGGTGAAGACATAATGAAGAGCACAAGTGTGTGAGTGAGTCATCACGAGAGAGTGATTCTTTCTATAGTACGAGTTTCTTAGTGACTAATGCGCAGAGTAGAAGTGCGAGTGGGTTTGAGCGAATCTAGGAGGGTCGAGTTAGACGAGATTGTAGGGGTGAGTAGTTGAAAGGAGATAGAGTTTGTTTGTGAGTGTTGGGGTTTTTCCAATGTGCATTGGTGGTAGGGTTCATATCAAGTTGCTGGAGTGTATATTTGATTGTTGGAGGTCGATTTCTTTAGAGCAATTTCATTTGGGGGCAGATTTCATTGAAGTCGATTTCCTTGGGCCGAATTCATTATGAGGGCGTTGAGTTACAAGTTCCAGATTGTATTTTTCCTTGCATCTATGTGGGTCGAAAAACCTAGATTTCCAGATAATAAAATGATGGAGAATTGTTTGTGGGTTAATTAAATTTTGTAATGTGTGGTTGATCTCTTTGGTTTATTCTATTGCAAATTTTTAATTCTAGAAGTTAAAGATATCGGTGATTTAGTTATTATTATATTATTTCAGGAAGTAAATAATAAACTGGGGATAAATTAATCGCCGTGAGAAAATAAATCTGACTAGTATTAGACATTTAACATGAACATACTTGAAGAAGCTGTTTGAAGAGATTTTAGATAATGTGTAGAGGAATGCATTAACTATTGAGCATGTAAAGAAGTTAGAAGAAATTCGAGATGGTGCATAAAGGAAGGTACTAATAATTGAACATTTTTGTAAAAAACAAGTTCATTAAAAGATATTATCATTATAAATGAAATCTGTTATGACTTTTGTTCAAACTTGTTGCAATCAAGACTTTGCATCTTTAACATATAACCAAGAAATAAATTATTATACAAGTACAAAAAGCAAAATGTCAATTCATCGTATATGCTATAGTTGAGGTATGTTATATGTGTAAAATGAAAAATTTCAATTCATTGTATATATTAAATTTGAGATATTAGTATATTTAAAGGCATGTAGAAATAATATAATAAGTGTTATATAAAATATAGAGATAGGAATGTATGCTTTTAGGTATTCGCTACTCTTAGGGATGAGTTGAAATTTATTTATTTATTTTTTATGATGGTGAATTGGTAATTCATTGGAGTAATTTGGGTTGCCACTGTAACACCAAGAGTATATCCAACAATCTGTAAGTTAGATATACTAGGATTTTATGATTTAGCAAGCTGAGACTCTATAAGGTTGGGGGAATCTACTTGTTGAGCCTTATCACAATGGCCCAAGGATGCGCCCTATGGTATTCGAAATTGAATGGAGGTGACAACATCCCGTTGAAGAGACAATTTATAATTTGCATGATTATTGATTATTGTAAGAGCGGATATGCTTTGAGATGTACCAAGAAAATGTAATTAGTATTGAATATAATTTAATGAAATATTGTATCTTTTTTAAGAACATATAAGCAATATAAATGTACTTCTTCATGTGCATTTTCTTTTGACTTTGTGTGTGCTTTTTGTTATTAACTTGAGCAATTTTATTATTCTTCTAGGACACATACCTACTATCTTTAACTTGGTATAATTTTTATTTTTCATAATTTTTTGATACAACTACGCTCAGAGCTTCTACTTTTGTTCCTGTCAATAGTCTTATGTTAGAGCTACAAAACATTCCACCATTGTTCTTGTTTCCCATTTCCCCTTGCCACTATCATAATTCTTGATTTTCTAGGTTCAATATTCATGTTTAGCTAATTAGTTTAAGATTATTTGAAGATCATTCACTAAGCATTGATTTCCTTGTTTTTGGTTTTTCAAGGTCAGCGATGTCTAGGTTGAAATTGGATGGAGGTCGAAGCTTTGTCCATTGATTAATCTTCTTTTTTAAAAGGTTAATGAACAATAACTATTTTAGATTTTGGCAATAAAATTAACAAATAAAATGGTAAAAAGAGTTGATATGATGATGCAGGAGCATCTAGCTCACTATGACTGGATGAAGTCTTTGCCAGGTCAAAGGAAGTTGAATTTACTTTTATTTAGTCTTTCTGTTGGTTGACAGGAAAGTAGGTAGGACTTTATTTTATTTTCTGTTAGTTAAGGGTAGTTGAATAGTTATAGCCATAGATTGATCTATTGTTAACAAACTGTGATTATCCTTTTATTTAAAGGAAAAAAAGACAAATGTGGTTGAACAGGAAATCTTGTCATAAGATAAACGAATGTCTAATAACAAGTAATTGTAAGAGCCTGTAATTGAAAAACAAAACAACTGTACAGTTTCATTCACTGGAACAGGGGCGTATAAATGTAACATGACAAACCAAAGAAGGGGTTCCATTCAATACCTCTCGCACTTAATAAAAGTAACAACAGAGAATTCAAAAGTTTGTCCATCTGCATGCTTACTGTAATTATATGTTTTCTATTTAATAGTTATACGAATGCACAACTAACTCTGTACAGAATCTGGTAAACAAGTCTTTCATTGCGTTCTGGAGAAAAGACCACCAGTAAAGACAACAAGACCAAGGAGCAGACGAGTTTCTACATAGCATCTTAAACGATAGCCAAGTAGCATTGCGAGCGATTGCACATAGTTTTGTTACATTGACAGCCAAATAGCATTGCAAGCGATTGCACAGAGTCCATGTAATAGAGAGATTATACATTGAATTACAAACACATTGAACGCACATGATAACAGTTTCGGCCACAACAACCTGAGAAGTCAAAACAACATACATCTATCAGGCAACACCAAACAAAACTTATCTGATTATATTTATATTTCCAGAAGAACATTCTGCCAAATGTCGAAAAGTCCAGCACACCAAATTATTACATCAGAACTGGAAAAGTCGAAAATCGTTCATGCTCAAACCTTGAGCCACAAACCTTGGGTAAGGGTTTCAATGATAACATTTTTCATACAGTGCGGACACACAGACTCTAAACAGAGAACCCAAGATAAGGACTTAGAAAGGAGCCGCAACCACAAACAGAAATTTTGGTCTAAATACAGTGAAAACCTAAGTCTCGATAACCAGAGCCTTGCTCAAAGCAAGTGTATGATAAACCCTTTCTATTTGAAGAGCCGAGACTAAAAGACCAAGGCGACGAACTACCAGAAGGCAGTGGGAGTAGAACCTACCAGGCAGAAGCGGGGCGTATGATACCAAAACCTCCAATGACAAACCCGAACACCTGTATGGGAAGAACACACAGTTAGTGGTATATTGAAACAACAGAGCAAATAAAGAGCTGGAACGAAGAATTCAAGTTGTTAGGAGTGCCGGTAGATACCTGAGGGTTCGCGGAGAGGACGAGACCAGTGTTCCAGTGACAGTGCCGACCAACTGAGAAGAATAAGGAGCAACCCAGGTCAGGAACCGCGGAAGGAAGTCCATGAGTTGAAAACAGGGAAGGATATATTCCCTGTATGTCCCAGAGTCAGAAGAGCGCCATCGTTTGAGCCTGAGAGTGAGTAGAAGTTGTGTTGCAAAACCGAATGAGGAGCATCAGTGCATGAACCAACATACAGTGGCCTGAGAACCCACAACAGAAAGAAATTAACCATAACAGCGACCTTACACGACAGAAAGAAATCAAATACAGCAGAGAGCTTACCCTGGTCGGTGCAAGACAAGTTACATCCAACGACGAACCAAAGAACCAGGACAAATACAGTCACAACAACGAGTAACTGGAGCACAATCAAGACCCGCAGCATTGCTGCCCATCGACCCTTGTGGAACATTGCAGAGGAAACCCTTGACAAAAAGATAGCAAAAGACCGAGGAAACCATTGAACAAGGGAATAACCCAAGAACTGAGCGGGAGACACGAACCTCAAGGCAAGTACCCTTACATTAAACATATCAATGAATGCTCATCAACCAAAATCCCAGAAATATCTATATTGCATTATATCCGCGTGTCAGCATTCCATGTGATTAAATCAACCAAACAAACATTGAAAATCATTCCCGGTACAACAAGTGTGTAAAGAGTTGGGCTGGTCCCATAATATGATTAAACTGGGGATGCACATTATTATCAAGGGATCTTGGATCTATTGAGAAACCAAGTGTAGTGTAAACTAACCTTGATTTCTCTTCTTGATAATTACTTGCGCATGCTATTTGCGTTCTTATTACTTATTATGTTGTCTTCGTCAAACAATTATAAAAATGTTCAAAACAAAAGGATCACAAAGAGACAAGAGACACCAAAAATTGGGCTCCAAGCCATGGAAAAGCCACAAGGGGGAAAGCTCAACAATCCTCTTATAGAATTAGATGAAAATGAGCTATCTAAGACCCAAAGTTGTCACCAAAATGTCAAGTCCAACCCTCTCCCAAGTCACCTCCAAATATTGTCAACACTAGTCAAAGTCATGATGGTCAAAAAGTCCAAATTTGTTATCTTCCTAAAATTTCAGTTCTGTCTTGAAATTTCGGCCTTGAAATTCCGGGCGTAGTTGTCACAAAAAGTTAGCCTTCTCGACAAAAAATTATAGTCCACACGTGTGAGTTGTCATTAGGTCAAATATTTTTCCAAACATGGAATAATTCTTCTTGCTTTTGAATTCATCCTTCTCTCTCTTGTGACTTTCTTTGACTCCTCTTCTTCGTTGGTTTCAAATGTTTTCTTGATGATCGAAAATTATCAGCTCTAATCGGGTCAAACTTGCCTCTAATATATAGCCATCCAATTGGTCGAATAGGTGGCTCTTGGAGGCCCATGCTAACTTGTTCTCAATGAGGGTTGGCTTGACTATTTCGGTGGATGTTGACTCTATAAAATTCTTTCTTTTCTCTTACAAAAAGTCCAAATTGGACTTGACCCAGATACATTTTCTATTTGAATCATAATAAATTCTCGACTCTTTGACTCTATAAGCATGACTCTATAAGCATGAAGACCCTGTTTTCACCAAAAATAAATTAATAATAATGAATATAATAAATATGTTAATGATAAAAATTACATTTTATTACGTTATAAAAACCGATACTAGTTACATTTTCAACATGATCTACATTACTAGTTTAAACCCTGTTTTCACCAAAAATAAATTAATAATAATGAATATAATAAATATGTTAATGATAAAAATTACATTTTATTACGTTATAAAAACCGATACTAGTTACATTTTCAACATGATCTACATTACTAGTTTAAAGAAATAGTTATTTAGCTAATGAATAAACTGTCTAATAAATATCAATGTGGAAAGCATAAAAATAGAATTATGATGCTCTCATTTGAATTATTACATAATATTATCATTATTTTCAAAATAAATATTTTTTATAAATATATATCATACTTGAAAAATAGATATTGTATTTCACATTTAAAATATTTTTTATAAATATATATCATACTTGAAAAATAGATATTGTATTTTCACATGTATTGTATTAAAACTAATTACCCATTTTAATGTGTTTTTTTTTCAAATTTCACTTTCACAAAATAATTATCTAAAAGAAAGTTATTTTAGAGAATTTTTCTTTTAGAGAATTTATATTTTAAATAATTTAAATGATAAAAATATGTACCACTGTAATACCTATATGTTTAGTATAAGTTGCGAGGCGTGCAAGAAGGGTGGAAGATAATAATTCAAGTTATAAAAATATGTACTAATGTCATACTTATATGTTTAGTATAGTTGTGAGGGGTGCAAAAAGGGTGGAAGATTGAGAAGATGACAAGAATTAAATAATATCTATAATGACCTTAATTTTTTTTTTTTGTAGGCTAGGGCGGCACTCTCCGATTTACATGTCCATTAAGTACCCTCAACGGGGAAGGGTAGCCCAAGATTTGAACCCTAAGACTTTTGGTTTGGTGAGACTTCATTTCCACGGCCATTGCCGCTTGAGCTACCCTATGTGGACTATAATGACCTTAAATTAACTCTAATTGTTTTAATTTATTTTATTTTATTTCCATTAGTTATTTTATTTATCAAATGATCTTGTCTCGATTATGGTCTTCACTTGTTTTTATAATTTTTGACTCCCCTCTTTTAAAGTTTGACTTTGATTATTTATTTATTTATTTTAAAATTCGCTATTTAATAATATTTGTTTTTAATAAATTAATAAACTAATATCACAGTTTAAATATTATTCTTTCAAAAACTAATAATATTTTGGTTTTAATGAATTAAATTTTAAACATTGTTTTTTTAAAAAAACTAGCAGTTAAATAGCGTACATATTAATGATTTTAAAGCTAAATCAATAACTATAATCATGTATATAAATATTATTTTTCAAGAACTAGTAATAATTTGGTTTTAAGTAAATTATTTAAATATTATATTTTTTCAAAACTCGCTGTTAATTATTTTTATATTATTTAAATAAATTAAGTGAATAACTATCAGTTATTTAGTAATATTTTTTTAAAAACTAGCCATTTATATAGCCTTTACATATTATATTTTAATAAATTAAATAACAATATGGAATTATTTAAACATATTGTTTTTCATGAAGTAGTAATATTTGGTTTTCGAATAAATTTATTTAATATTTTTTTTTCAAAAAAACTACCGTTTAATATAGGTTGTTTACTTAATAATATTTGTTTTTAATATATTAAAGATAATTAATATTATAATTAACATTATTCAAATATCATGTTACCTGAGTTATGTTTCTACATTGCTTTCTATTTAAGCCTAAATTATGTCTTCTACATTGCTTCTCTATTTAAGCCTTTTAAATAATGTTTTTTTCAAAAACTAACCATTTAATATTCTTAATAATATTTTGTTTTAATATATTAATAAATTAATATTTTAATTTAAACATTATTATTCAAATATAACCGTTACTTGAAATTATGTTTTTACATTGCTTTTTATTTAAGCCTAAATTATGTCTCTACATTGCTCTCTATTTAAGCTTAAATTATGTCTCTACATTGCTCTCTATTTAAGCTTTTACCATGCTCTGCCTCTTCATCTAGTTCCGATGATGAACCACACTTGTTGGTTCGAAACGCGTTGGCCAAAAAATGCTCTCATATGATTTTTATTGAAAGACTTTCTTTAATTCATTATGAATCATAGAAGCTTGAATACATAAATTAATTGTTTTTATTTAAAAATGGTTTACCAATACAAATAAAGGAAAATCTAATATGATATATCTTAATAAGGAAATAAATCTTCATAAAAAGTTCTTTATAATTTTTTTAATAAATTAAAAATATCTTGTTAAAAGTCGGTAATCTCTCATTCCAAAAAGTACCACACCATAACTCATTTCTTGTATTGAAATCATATTAATTTAATGATATCTATCATCACACACTTGGTAGGCTGTATGTTAATTTGCATTCTTTGTTCTTATATTCTGTATATAATACAATGATGTTATATTTCATAATAACGTTTCACTTGATTTTCTCTTTAGTCCCCACACCTTCTTTATGGAAGATCTACAAAACTATGGCTCGTATATAATTCATTTGCTTTAAATAACTTTAGGACTATAATTCAAAGAGTTGAACTTGAATTCGTTATAGTTTTGAAATTATGGCTACATGAAAGAGTGTATATATTTATTAACCTATCAGTTTGTCTTAATTAACTCAACGAACCCACAACACATGCCAATAGATGGTAGCAACTTCAACATTTTCCACTCTAAACACAAATATTAATAATGTTTATAAATGGTCATGACATCCGATGTAGGATCAATGGTTATATCATCAAATTTTTTGAAACATCGATGAACTTCTAGAGGTTTCCATTTGCGGGCTGGAATAACTATCCACTAGCCACGTATGTGTTTTTCATAACAATGATGCCAAGGGTTCAGATTGATTTCCACAAAATTGATGGTTTGGATTAAGTTAGGGTTTCCAAGAAAGTTTAATGACTTGTGTAGTTTGGCAACATCAGTTTTCAATTCATCTCTCAACCGCTCTCAACATGTCACTTCTGGCAGTTAGGGTTTGACCTACTCGTCCATAATGCTCACCGCTCTTGTAGCAAAATGGTAGCAAATGTATGTAATTCCTTCATTTTCTTGCACATGGCTCCCATATGTCATTCACTACTGGCATAATCGCTCATTGTCAAAATGTAAGGGTTTTCGTATGAGATTGTTCCAAGTTCACCTCCAAGGTATCATATTCTTTTTAAAGAGTTCACAAACATCACTACCATCTGAATTCTTACCTTTTTGCACCCTTTCGTGTTCTAATTGTTTGATTATTTATGAATCTAAATTGCATGATATTTTTTTTTTTTGTTTTCAGCACGAACAAAGCTGTATATCTATTAATTTATTATGAGAAAATAATAGTAAATCATATCCCTATTTTGATATTCATGTAAATTTGCAAATTTTTGTCTTAGCAAAATATTAGTGGGTGGTATTATTATAGCCCCAACCACAGATCCTCATCAAAAAATTCAATACCATATGTAGGCTGTAAGAAGTATCAGCAGATAAACCAGAGATGGAGAACAAAAAAACAAATTCATAAGGAAAAGGGGTCTTGGTACGTACCAGATTGGTGCCAAGGAATGAAAGAGTTATGTACCTGGCATATTAAATTGCAGGATACTTGTGATGGTTAACTGGTATTGCTGTGCCAATGGAATTTGGTACCTCTACAATATAGAATACTAAGCCTTTTTGGTAAGTGTCGTAGTTGGCATTATTTTTTTTTTTTTAAGGAATTTGGTACCTCTACAATATAGAATACTAGGCCTTTTTGGTAAGTGTCGTAGTTGGCATTATTTTTTTTTAGGCATTGCGTTGTAAATCTTTTTCATCATCATACAGACTTTGACCATATTTCCATCTTAAGGGTGATGGAATTTTTTTTTTGAAAAGTACGATAATGAAAATAAAAGCTTTTGAAAGGTACGAGATGCATTTATATTAAAAGAAAAGGAATTTAAAGGTTTTTTCATAGATACTAAGTGTAATTTCGAAATTTAAATTAAAAATATATTTTTGCTAAATTATAAATTTATAATTTTTATATTTTTATAGATAAGAATTTTTTTTTTAATATTTATCAATTAAATGATTGGTATAATTAAAATAATTAAATAACATTTAATTTTGCAATGAATAACATAAAAAAAAAACTATGGAGACTTTTAAAAACAAGAAACTATGGAGAAAATCTCAGAAAGATTATAATACAATATTACAAACAAGTAGTCCATCAGTGAGATACTTTACCATACGTAGGATTCTTATGCTCCATCATACAGATGCAACAGCAAAAGAGGAGCTCAGAAAACAGCGATTCAAGCAACCTAAAACACAAGTTGGTATTATATTTTAACCCCAGAGAACAAATTTTATGTTTTGGCCGAGACCAGTTATTGAAAAACATGGAGAAAAAAGAGCCTTCCTACTTTTTCCTTTACACGTCCCCATGCTAGAGTGTGCAAATCGAATTTTCCAATCCAATAAGCTCAGGAAGGCTATCAATCCAACAAATCCACTAAAAACCCTAGCATCCTGTACGGGATTATAATTTTACAGGCACATAGAACTTTAGTACAACTTTACAGACACACACACACACCTTTACTACAAAGCACACAGACACCAGAGAATGTAGTCCTAAGATGAAGCACAAGAAGGTTTCTAGAGCAGGATTTGTTTGTTGAATATCCAACTAAAACCACACCTTCGTCCTTGTTTTTCCCTTTCTTGAGCTCGCTCTTCTACCTTTCTTATACGAGGTGCCAACTTGCATACATAATCCTGAGCCTGCCTTCCCTTACCAGAAAGACCACCTATTTTCTTCACATTCCATCTCTCAACCAAGAATTCCAAGATGTCAGCATAGTCCCCTGCTGTGTAAACTCCTAGTCTCTGAGCAACCGAAGAAAAGTGGTCAAACAGATTAACATCCTGCCCATCATACATCATATGGGCAGGCATTATAACATTTTTGCGCATCAAATCTTCAAAAGCTAGCATTGTGGTGTCGGGATCAATCTCAAACAACTTTTCAATAATCTTTGCGTATGCAGTCTCATGGCGCTTCTCGTCAGCAGCAATAGTTCCACATATTTGGGCCAATTTCAGATCACCATATCCTTTAGCAAATCTTGCAGTGTTGCCATGTGATATGAATGTTGCTCTTTCTTGGAAGGAAGTGTACATGAATCCAAGATAGGGACTATTTTCTGTGCCTGGATACTGAACAGTAAAAAAAACTCAAGTTAGAAAATTCTCATTCAAAAACTAAAATACCCTGCACAAAGCTTCCAGCATGCAAAATGTCCATTAAACAAATCGAGTGGAATCCCACATCTTGTTGCTACCAAGAGTAAACACAATAAAATACTTTGACAAAATGCTTGCAACGTAAGGACACTGTACCATTCCAAACCCCATAAGATACTGTATGGTTTTTTCAATTTGCCTCATGTTCACTCTGCCAGACAAGTAAAGATATTTATGAAGGAGATCGCCATGTCTATTCTCCTCTGCTGTCCACATACGTGTCCATGTTGCCCATGAAGTGAGACTGGCACCAGTTTCATCTCTTACACCATCATATGAGTTAACCTGAGTCTGATAAGTAGGCAATGCTTCTTCAGTAATCATGTTTCCCACTAGACAAACTAAATAGTCATCCGGTAATTCATTGCACCGCTCCCGCAACTCTATAAGTTGGTCAATGAAGCCCTCAGAAGAAGGATCAGGCAAAAAATCTTGTGGCTGCCAAGAATTTTCAACAGGCTTTAAATGAATCAGTATATTTTTCTCTGCCCACTCCTCCAGAGATTTAAAGATCTCAACCTTCTCAGGTGGCATGGAGTGGGCCACCTGTTGGCCAGGTTCATGTGGGTTGAAATGGATTTTGATCTTTTCTTCATGTGGTTGGAAGTGGATTTTGATATTTTCAACTTCCCTGAAAGATGACATCAGAAATCTATCAGAATCGAATACATATTTAGGGAATCAAATGCAGATGCTCTGCAAAATAACAAATGAAGTGTTAGAAGTTAAAATATGGATACAATGGATGTTCACTTTGATTCATGGAAACTCCGAAATTCCAGAAACTAATATGCTAATACGTTATAATAGCTAGCAATGTAAGTGAAAAGGCTGGAAGAAAATTTGGCATACTGTTTGCCATAACACTGGATACCAAGGATCTTGGCCAAGATCAAATGTGAAGCCGATGATCTCAAAACAAGCATGTAAACTCTATAAAACGGAAACATTTATTTTAAACGCATAAATATGCTGATAAGTAGCGGTTAAATTGGATGAGTATTTACTTGTAAAGACAAAACACAAAATTCATAATACCAACAAAATACTTTTGTACTCACAAAAAAATAATAATACTCACAACAAAAAAAATAATAATAAGGAAACCTGCAATACATGATTTTTTCAAGTAATTTTCACATTTACATTTGATTACTAATTTTCGCATTACTAAAATCTACAATGGTATATATAATCTAGCAGATTTAAACCTATAACTTCGTACAAAGAAACCTATGAAATAAACCTAAACCTTGGTATCCAGAAAGACATGAAACAAATGAAAAGAACGCAATAATCGACCATTTAAATACAATTCTCCCCATAGAAAAATTCCAAATAATAAAACCTTTCTGTAACACATTAAAAATTCAATACAATAAAAAGGCAACCTTGGGGTCATGGAAACCATATGCGATCTGGCCAAATTAGAGCGCAGGGCCGAAGAACGAAGCTTGGCGCCGTGGAACAATGGCGAAGGCGCAGAGAATGGTGCGCATTTTGCAACATAAACAGCAGACGCCATGTCTTTCTGGTGAGCAGAAGTGAAATGAGGTTCAACTCGTGACTGCAAAGGAAGCTAAAATATAGACGAAAGAAAAACTCCACTTGCAGTACCACGTGGCTGACCACTACCACTTCATTTAATTACTGACAAAAGAAAGAGAAACTCCAGAACCCGTTCCGTAGCTACCACTGTTATCGGGATTTACAACAATTACTCATTCAGTTATTGTTCATCAATCAAATCCCATGCCCATTGCCAACAAGTCTCTTTGTCCACCTTTTGTGCTGACTGCAACCCATGATTGGCTGGTCCAGTTTTCTGTCAATTCTCGTGGCATCCTAAGTTGCAGAGGGAAAAATCATTAACTCCAGAACCTGCTCTGTCTCTTTATCCGTTCATCAGTTAAATCACATGCCAACAAGTCTCTCTAGCCACCTTTAGCGCTGGTTGCAAACTCTGATTGGCTGGTCGAGTTTTCTGCCAATTCTCGTGGCGTCTCAGTTGCAGAGAGAAGAATTATTAACTCCAGAACATGCTCTGCCGCTTCTTCCGTTACGGGGGCTGACCACAATTACTTATACATTTCTTCATCAATCAAATCTCGATTGGGGCATCTTTCGTACAGTTTTCTATCCATCAATCAAATCCCATGCCAATTAGTCTCTGTGGGAGAGTTGTCTAAGAGTTGTCTATAATGTGATTTTTTGGAGATTCTGGTGACGGAATTTGGCCGAAGAAATTGAGGTTAAATCTTCATTTGTTGCAGCTAAAATGGTTTTTTAATTACATATTTGGATTTAACACCCTGAAAATTTTTTCTGGGACGCTTTGATTGTGTAGAAACTAGCTATCAAACTTGCCATTCCAATAAATTGCTACCGGATTTTGACCAAAAAAAGCTACCAAAAAAGCTTTAAAAAGTTATAGACAACTGAATCTCTCTGGCCAACTTTTGTGCTGACTGAACCCCTGATTGGAACCCCTGATTGGCTGGTAGTTTTCGTCCAGTTCTCGTGGCGTTCTCAATTGCAGAGGGAAGAATCATTAACCCTAGAACCTGCTCTGCCTCTTCTTCCGTTACGGGGGCTGACCACAATTACTTACACAGTTGTTTATCAATCAAATCACAGGCCAGCAGGTCTCTGTGGCCTTTGATTGGGACATCTTTCGTACAGTTTTCTATCCATCAATCAAATCCCATGCCAACAAGTCTCTCTGGCCACCTTTTGTGCTGGCTGCAACCCCTGATTGGCTGGTCCAGTTTTCTTCCAGTTCTCGTGGCGTCCCCAGTTGCAGAGGGAAGAATCATTAACCCTAGAACCTGCTCTGTCTCTTTATCCGTTGGGCTGACCACAATTACTTACACAGTTGTTCATCAATCAAATCTCAGGCCAACAGCTCTCTGTGGCCTTTGATTGGGACATCTTTCATACAGTTTTCTATCCATCAATCAATCAATCCCATGCCAACAAGTCTCTCTGGCGACCTTTTGTGCTGGCTGCAACCCCTGATCGGCTGGTCCAGTTTTCTTCCAGTTCTCGTGGCGTCTTCAGTTGCAGAGGGAAGAATCATTAACTCCAGAACCTGCTCTTTCTCTTCCTCCGTTACGGGGCTGACCACAATCACTTACACAGTTGTTCATCAATCAAATTCCAGGCAGTCAGTTGACTATAAGGTGCTCTGTCCAGGCCTGGAAATTGACGTCTTATAGGATGTGTTGACGTTTTATAGGATGTATTTTAAGTTTCAGCACGTATAGATGAAAATTTGTGGACTTCAGATTTCACATCTAAAATATATTAATGATTTTTAATTAAAAATTTTAATCGTACAAATTTATTACACTGAATTTATAAATTTTCAAAATTATTTATTATGAGTAAAGTTGAGTATCTAATCATAATGTATATATCACAGATAGGTGATCCAGTGGGATTGCTTTGTACCTACAGGGTACTGACTACAGGGCTATGGTTAGGAAATTCCTATTTCCACCACAAAATTTTAATTAATGCCCCCTGACATGACATGTGGGGGAGATAAAGAAATATAGCGCTCCACGGTTTTTTTTTGTCCTCCAGTGATGACCGGGCACGTTATATTTCTTTATCTCCCCCACATGTCAGGGGGCATTAATTAAAATTTTGTGGTGGAAATAGGAATCACCGCTATGGCTAGCGTCAAGATCTGGTTGTTGAGAATTAATGGAACATTATGGGGACTACAAGGCTATGGGGGGCTATGGCTAGCTTGCTATATTTTTCCCACTGTGTTGTTGAGAATTAATGGGATATTATGGGAGTAACAGTGGATCATATAAATATGGATGACAAAATTTAATGAACTATTTACTAGCATTGGAATTAACTCTTTTGCAAAAAAACTTCGAATTTACCACTTTAGCCTTTGGCATCTAACCATATGTGGTTTGATGAATTATGTGTTTTATGGTCTTACATTTGCCTTTGCCATTGCTCTTTCTTGCTAATTGGAAAAAGAAATAACATCCCTGCGATCTTTTAATTTACCCTACTGCACTCTTGAATTTATTAGCGTCTGAATATGACATGCTTTCTTGTTCAAAAAGGTTAGACTGGTGGTATCAGCCTATCAAGTATGTACTCTTTTATTTATTTATGCGATTAGTTTATTGTAAACCCTGAAAAATACTTATAAGTTATGTAAAATTCCATATGATATACAACTCTTGAGGAAATTTTGAAGTAAATTAAGAGGTGGTTGCTTTATTCACTTATGTAGTTAGTTCTTATAAAACCTAAAAAATGTTTACAACTTATATGTAAATTTTGATATGGTATCGAAGTAAATTGAGACGTGATTTCTTCCGACCAGAGTAGTAACCCCTAAGGAAATTTCGAAGTAAATCTCAGCACGTATTTTAAGTGTTAGCACGTATTTTTCTATCGGGGGAATTGTCCGTCGAAGATAATATGGCGTTGGTTAACTGATCTATTGGGATCAAATTTGATAACACAAAATCCGTGGCCTGTTTCAAGAGCGACAACCTCAATCCTGACATGCTTTTGCTAACGTAGAACATCTGTTGAGAAATCAAAGCCTGTAAAATCCTGGAAATTTTCATTCAAAGTTTCGCTAGACTTGAATAATCCCTTAAATCCATCGCTTACCCACTCTAAATCGTTAAATTCAACACATACTCGGTGTTTTGAGTTCTTTCGTAAATTCATGTGATTGTTTTAGGTTGACGAGGATTGTGAAGGGTGGCGTTAAATGCAACTAATGAAATTTGTGTTGCTTCTCAACTTTGCGATATCTCATGCGGAAGGACATGGTCTACTTTTAATCGTTCCAAAGTGTTCTTCGTTCAGGGCGTATTTAAGTAGCCTGCTGTTGAAAATCCGTTATCAGTTTTGACTCAATGCTATTGTTGTCATCAATATCCAGGAAATACAGAAAAAGCTCTTGAAAATCTAGTTCCGTGGTGGCCTTATCTTCTGTCATATTAGCTACATACGAAGGTACTTCAGGAGTTTCCACATTGTAGTCCCTAATCCGTTCTAATGATGCATGTTGCTTTGTTGGGAGGTTTATTGTTATCATTATCATTTTGGTGCAATGAATGAGCACAATTATTTTATGTAGAAGTTCCGCACAAATGATTGTGGTCATAATGGCAGCTATTAGAATTTCTTTACCCATGGGTTGAAAGGTTTTAGTTTTGGTTTAGGGTTTAGCCTTTTTCTTTAACATTTAACATTTTGTTAGGAAAAAAATTTAAAGGGAGGGGTGAATCAATATTTTATACAATAAATTTTCAATTTCTTATTCTGATTTATATACGCTACTATCATCATGGAAACAAGCATATGTATGGGACTATGATTAATGCAACTCGTGTACATCCAAATAACTAGTTTATCATTAATTTCATTAATTTATCATCTTTAACCAATGAGTCATTACTTCATTATTCATTCATTAAGTAGAAGCAAAGAGAAAATATATCATCAACACACAAGAAACATATCAACACACATGAACACCAGGATTTTAGGTGGAAACCCAGTGTGGGAGAAAACCACCGTTGTTGTCGTATTTGTCTTCTTCTTTTATTATTAAGGAAAACTTTTTACAATCTTGTACTGACGCAAATTCTAACCAGTAAGTAGGCACTCACCTCCAGAAGGCTACAACCTTTTTTTGTTCTACAACACCTATTGGAAGGGAGCTACAACCCCCTAACCTTGTTTACCGACTCCTACTGGAAGGAAGCTCTTTGTGGACCACTTTTCAAAATGTTTCAAATGGATCCGCCTATTAAACAATCATCAAACCAAAATGTAGGCCACCTTTCATCAATTTTCAAATTGAATCCATTTCAACCATAAACCCAAACAAACTGAAACATTGAATTTGAGACATTGTCACATTGTAAATCCACTGAATTTTTGAAGTATCAAGTCATTGAATGCAAAACCCAACCATAAATAATAAATATCAAATTATGTACACGACTGTTGTTGGGCCTAAGAATTATCCTTAAAGTACATCCACTTTCACCTTAAAATACTTCCACTTTTGCTCCATTCACACATTTTCTTACTTCTATTCCACCACCATGTCACCACATTAGCTTCACGTTCATCATTAAATGGGTCACCATTGTGTTTTCCAAAACATTATTAATTCTTAGTATTTTTAAGTGAATTTGTGGTTAAACTTTAGAAAATAATATCCATATACTTATACTTAACACTTGGAATGAGAAATTTGACATGTGTAGGTACAAAGGAAGCTTTCAAGGCATCTGTATGTGGCACTCTATGTTTAAATTTGAATTTGAGGAGATCATGGACCTCATGGAGAAGATCATGGACCTCATGGAGGAGATCATGGACGATAGGGTTATGTGTCACCATTGGTTGAGAAATATGTGGATCAACTGAGGGAATAATGGGTCTACATTTATGAGTTTGTTATCATAGCTTTTGTATAAATATGAGTGTTATCTCCTTCATTTGTAATCTTAATCTTATTTTTTTTAGAATCTTAGGACCTAGTCCTTCATTGTAATCTAGTAATGTTAATCTAGATAGAATTTAGAATAGTTTTGGTTAGGATCATATAAGTTTATAACCATTGTACTTTGAAAATCATGATGAATAAAATGGAGCTTCTTTGATCCTCTACATTTGACTTCTCTTTTGGTGTGCTTGTGAATCCTTGGAAGGATCGCCATTGCCTAGCAAGTATACTTTTGTTTTGGTAAGCTTTTATTTTATGTTTGTGAATTTCATTAGATTAAATTATTAGGTTCATATGTTTGAAATATTAATGAATGACCTTTCGTAAGAAAGTATTAATGTTTCCTTCAATGAATCTGATTTGTTATTTAATGTTTGATTTCATTAGTTTAAGTTTCCTTCTTACAAGAAGTTCCTAGTTGGGGATTCATTCTATTTACTTTTTTTTTTTATTTTGGATGTAGGAGCATCCAAGTGAAGAAGTGAAGAGGCGACTACTGGGAGATGTTTTTTATTTTTATTATTTTGACAAATAGGGAGGAAAACACTTCAAGTTTCTGTTTCATTTAGTTTCATTTCGTGTCATTTAAAATTAAGGCTGACTCAGCGATTGTTAGTTTTTAAATTAGACAAAATAGGATTAGTTAGGAACTTGGTTGAAGAAACTATTTAGCAACTAAAAAATTAACTGAGGAACAGTTTCTCAAACTGTAAAGGAACTGCTAATATTTTATTGAAAAGGAAAAATCAGAGAGGATGGAAGAGCTGCCATCCATAAAGGAGAAAGAGCCCAGAAGTTGTAACCCAAAATTATTTGAATTTCTATGATAGTTAACAATTCAAAATTTGTCATCTAGTAAAGTAGATTAAACTTTATTACGTTCTCTATGCATAGATGTTTTAGGCATCAAAATGAAAGCAAGACAATGAAACCATTTTTTTCCTCAAAAAATTTGAACAAGCATCGACAAACATCCTGTAACAAGTAGCATTTCAAGATCGAGAATCAAACAACAACACATAGATTTCTTTTTTCAACAAAACAAACCCCACGTACTATTACATTCTGCATTTAAACAAAAAAGCATTTCTATTACATGGCATTTTCCTTTTTCGTTCAATAAAAATTCATTATACAAAAATTTGTAATCTGGAAATCGTGGAGGGTTCCACACCCATGAAACCAAAACACATTACAGTCCACAGGCTAGGCCTAAATCTAATAGCGAGGGCATGAACACCTCAGAGATTACATACAGACACAAAGGACCCAAAACCTCAAGGGTATAGCTGAATTGCAGACAAGATCAAGCGACAGAACAATTGCAAACTAGACACACAACTAAGCAAGCAAGAAACTGCTACAACCACGGAAAGACCCTACCTGGGTTTCCCTAAGCCCGCGAACAGTCCCCGGGATGAAGCTGTGGAGCAGTGCTTCCCTAGAAGGGTCTGGACACCACCACAGAGCAGGGTAGCAGTCAGTTTGAGCCATAAAAGTAAGAAAAACAATAGTGAATAGCCAGTGAAAGGGGAACGAGGAATTTACCTAGAGAATGATCGATTTCGTGACAAAGGGCGAGAGTCGAGACCCACAACTGAGGGTTTCCACCAGTGGATGAGCCATGTTCTGCCTGCTCACCAAGGGGCCAGAACATTAGGACTTTTAAAAACATGGAATGAAATTGAAATTGGAAGGAGGAGCTTACTTGAGACTGAGGGCGCCGAGTCGTCCTGTGCGACAGCGAAGCAGGGACCTGAGAGTTGCAAAGCCGACTCATAACCAAACCCAACGTCAACAAACAAATCACCACAAACAGAGCAAAGAGGAGCTCGAAACAAATAACGGAGATAAACAGGCTTGCGAGGGGAAGAAGACTTGAAACCCTCCAAACATCAGAGCATTGAGTTGCCGCAGAGAACGAGCAGAGGCACATCAACAATGAAAAACCACGAAGAACGAGCAGAGGCACAACACAAATAAACCACAAAGAACCAACAAAGCACAATAAATCGCCATACGAAAACATGGCACAACACTTGCCATCCATCGCTAATACCAGATGAAAACACAGAGCACTGGTAGAGCCAAACCATCACAAAGGAGAAATGACATCCAAACACCCTCAACAAAAGTGATAACTCTTAGTTGCAAGCGTGAGATCAGTACAGAGAGCAGGCAACAAACATTAAACCGCAATAAAGACACACACCAAAACCCTGCCACTAAACTTAACCCAGAGGCAAAAATTAAACAATCACAGCCATGCGTCCCCCTCAGGATCGCCACCAATTTTCTTCATATTTTCCCTAACGCGAGGAAGTTGTTTGAGGGTAATGTTCCCAGTTACTTTTCCTCCCTAATAAAATATTTTTTAGCGAAATCTTAGTTTTTTCAACCCTTTTCTTATGGATATTTGGTGTCATTACGCATTTTTATGAACGTTTTATGGCTAGGGGTTACGTTTTCGGGAACCCTTCAGGGTTACATAAAGGATTCTTCCTCTCTGTCAAACTCTAGAGTTTTCCATAAAACTCTTGATGTTTATACACTGTAATTGAATGTTGTGTTTGGGGTTTCAGAAATTATTGAAACCCTCATGTGTTCATTCCAGAAATTGCATTGTTCTTTCTTATTAAGAAATTGGTTTATTAGTCTAACTTATTTCTCTGGTCACCTTGCCAAACAGATTCTGGAGCGACTGAACGTATTCTCGAGGTAATTTATCTTCACCCTACTATTCTGAGCAAAATATTTAACTCATTAATATATAAATATATTTTTCTTCACATATGTCCATATTAGTTCGTTGAATGGTTTAATTGTTTCTATAGGTATTCCATAGTTGCTTTTATGTTGTTCGTATTTCTTCATAGCTTCAGATTTACATCTCCAATTCGTCCACTAGTTAACATCTTCCCTCTAGTTAATCTATTCCCTCCAGTTTGATCCTGTAATATCTCATTCAAATATTAATATTTCCAGAGGAATTTCTCTCTATATATGAAAGGCCTATGAGCCTAAACAATTATTAATAATCTTTGGTGCACACAAGACCATTTCTATCGGTTTTTATTTGACTGAGCTTTCTCAACGGATATATATATATTCCAGGAAATTATAAGTTTCGATATATTGTTTTATAAAGGAATATCTGGAGAATTTCTTTAAGATTTCTCCAGTATATCAATACGCTACTTCCATTTGTGGTATTTATTTGTATTTTATGGTAGTCTCTACCTGGTTCTGGACAATTTTCCTTTGTTAAATGTTAGATCTCGATTCTGCTCGTAATCTTCCTCTGTTGTTGCCATATTGGTCATCTTTAGATTAATAACAGAGCTAAACATCTAGATTCATTCTATTAGAAAATATTCATTATTCATATCTATCTCACAAAATCCAGATAATAGATTCTCGCTAGTTATATACATGTTTTACTTTGCCCGCAGTTGATAAATTCTCTAGTTTCTCAAACAAAAACGACAAATATCCATATTAAGTAACAACTACATTCATTTCTTGAACAAGTATACATATATATTTTTATTGTCGATTGGTTTATAAAATTAATCGTTCTAATTTTAACTTAATTTAATTCCAACATTTCGGTCTATTTCTTGCATTCATTCATTAGTGTTGAAACTTTTGAATTGTTAACATACTTTTTACTCAACTCTGTAAAAAAAATTGTTCACTATTGAGTTCTTTACTACAATAATTTTTGTTGCATTCATATTCGTGAATTTTGACAAAAAATCCGAAGGAGTTATTAAATACGACCAACTCTTACTCAATCTTCTCGCTATTGTGTTTTCTCCATATTCCGCTGCTATTTAAGTTTCCATGTGCAAATAAAATATAAGAATAACACTAATTTTTAATAGTATCCATCCAAATTTCTTTTCTTCATGTTCTGAAAATACGCTGGAATGCAGGCCTGGGAACAAACAATAGAGCTGAAGCTATGGCATTAGCAGGTCTCCTCACAATCAACAATTTCCTTGAAATTCCAACCCTGCAAATATTCGGAGACTCCAAGGTAATAACGGAACATGTTCTGTCAAAGCAACAAGTAAAAAACATTCACCTTGCCGGATGGTTGAACAGGATTGCAGTATTATGGAACAACGGGAAGGACTATCATATATCACATATAGACAGGAATAAAAACAAAAAGGCTGATGCCTTATCCAAATTGGGTCTGACCTTGCCCCAGGGTTCAAGGAGAATGCAGATAAAAGTCGACAACAACACCTACCAGATCCAGGACTTCAATCTTCAAGGCATATAGTGTCAACTGGGAGAAATTTTGGTTAATTTACATCTTATGCATACTTGAGAGCTTCAAACAATATAGGTATTTTCTTCCTTTATACACAACATTCTTTGTAGGTTTTTTGAATCTTTTTGAGATTTATTTCATCTTAGATCCACTCAGCTTTCCCTCAGCTTCCGAGTGTGTTTTTCTGGAACTTGTTTGTCTGCTTCAGTGTGGGGATTCGACGTCATCTACCCATTGCTATCTACAGGCTGTTTTTGAATGTAGCCGCTGTAGGTATCATTATGGATTATAATTTGGTTTTTGAATCATTCTGAGCTCAATTCATTTGAGTTCTACACAGACTTCCCTATGCTTCCGAGTGTTTGTTTTTTGGAACCTCAATGTTAGTTTCAGTGTGGGGATTCGACGTCATCTATCCATTTCTATCTACAGGCTGTTGCATAACTATTTTGTATGTAGTCGCTGTATGTATCATCATGAATTATAATACAAATATTGAGTTTTTTTTTTGTGCCGAAATATATATATATATATATATATATATATATATATATATATATATATATATATAATATATATATATATAATTGACACTCAGCCTCAACTTACTACTTACAATTTCTCTTCAAATCATAATTTTAAATGCTAGAAATAAATAGAACTCATATTTGTTTCTTTAATCAACATGGAAGAAAACAAAGTTAAAACAACGACTTGAAATATTTCTAGGAAATATATGGCTAGTTAATTGGCTCCGCCCATCCTTGAAACAACATACACTTCTTGTTCCCCTAAGCAAATTAGGCTTGCAAACTTTTTCCTGTCTATCGTTAGTACTTCTCTTCAGCCCTTGCTATTCTTTTCTCAAAATATTTGAGACAAAAACAAGAGAATTCTCAGATTATATTCATATACTACCTTCTTGGGCGGTTATTAATTTCCTCCACCTCACCAACAAGTGGAAGGTAGTTAACTGCTCATTTATGAGCCTTTGTTTCCCACTTCTAAAGGCAACTTTGTGTCTTCTAGGAAACATTTAAATGGTCATTTAATAATTTTTAGAATTAAATCTAATCACCAAGATTAGATGCCTAGGACTATTGATGGATAATAATAATTTTTTAAATACAATTGCAACTTCTTTTCCTCTTTTAGCCATTGTTCCCTAGCCATAATGTCCAACTTATCTTTATTCATAAAATAAAACATAAAGACAACTTTACAACAACAACTATACATTAGTTATTATCAGCAATATTAATGATAATTAAATATCTGTCTTTCTATTGTAGCCTACTAACTTCAACAATTAAACTCATATACATGAAATTACAATAAAGTCTTTTGAACTGAGAGGTATCACAAATCTTTAGAAGAAAATAATAACTTAATGGAAAAAGGGAAAAGATGGAATGGATATTTTAGAAGATTTATTTGAAAGGGTCTAATAAGAAGAATGTGTATGAATGTGAAGGAAGATTACCTATATTTAGTTGAGTCCTTATAGTAGGGTGATCTTATTTGGTTGGCATGTGTGAGGAGGCCTATGTTTGGTTCATTAAAATGTAGGCATTGTTGAATACTAGCTACTGAATGTCACTCCAGCTTATTTCTTAGATTTATTGTTGTCATGAGGGGGTTATTTATTGAATAGCATATCGATTTACATCTCAAGTTAGGATACCATGCCACTTAGTAGAAAAATAAAAGGTATTGATAAAATGAATGAAAACCATTTTAGAGATCTAATTCTATTGAGATTCTTTATGAAAACACTATTATAAATGGACAATTTATGTTTTAAAATTTAAATTCCTTATGAGAATCTAGGTGAGGGAAAGTGTCAACAATCCAAAATAGTTTTATTGGGAAAGATTTCCACTAGTTTTCAGTTAGATCATCAATGTGCTTTGTGCTTGACATGAACAAATAAAAAAAAGTGTTTAAAGAAGAGGATATTGGAGAACATATCTTAACAAAATCAAATGAGCAATTAAGAATTCATTTTTAGCATGTTAAAATCAAATGGGAAATTGAGTAATCAAGAATTGAAATGCGAGACAACATAATATTTTGAATTTTCCAATTTTGTTTAAAACCCATGTAAATTTCATCAAAATAGCCAAGTCTTCAACAAATCTTGATGAATTCTACAAAAATTAAAGAAAACAATCATACTGATTCAGATTTTCCTTTAATTAACAATCCCATTTCAATTTCGTACCAAACTAGGTTTACAACATAATTTGCCATGCAAAATCCTTGCAATTGTGTTAATATGGTGCAAAACTAAAAAATTACAAAGATGGGTTCTTAGAATTAAATGAAAAAGAAGAACTCACAACCCAAACACATTTCAGAATTCCTCCTTAGACAACTTCAAAAGTCCCAACAATTCTAGGAAACAATTGACAGAGTTTCCCATACACCAAAAAAGTTCTCCCCAAATTACATCAAAATGAGGCATATATATAGGAACTGAAGACTCAAGACACTAGCCCTAAAACATTAGTGATATTTAGAAACCACTAGGAATATTTTACAAAATGAGAACTATCTTGTAACTAACTTCGTCTAGAAATTTCCAGAAAAATATGCTCGCTGTAGGGTGGCTCCCATTTGATTTTGATGTAGTGGATTATCTTTCTCTCTTTTTCCTGTACGTTGAATATTATTCTCTCTCTTTCCTGGGCGCTACCTTGGATGGGTTACTGATTGTGTCGACCTTGGTTGTGGCGATGCCGGTTTCGACGGTTGAGGTTGTGCTTCCTGCTGTGGTGGAGATCTTGAATTGGAACCTACCTTTGTTGGAGACACTTGTGGCTTTGGCACAAATCTGCTATGAATAGACAATTTATATAGGTCCAACATACCTCTCCATTCCTTGCCTAATTGGATTTCACATGCCTGTGCATCCAAAATTCTTCCTTTGAAGGTCATGACTGTTTCATAGTCCACTTTACCTAGCCCTTTGAAGATGTTCTTTAACATGAAAAACAATTCAAAATAATCTTCATACAGATTAGTATGGTCTCCCATTACTTCACTCGTGCTTTGCACTGTTTGAATAATTGTCTTCACATCCTAAGTGGTTATTATCATGTCTCGAACGTTTTTATCTCCATCATAAAAATACGGTTCTTTGGTTTTTTCTTTCATTTGGACATCAATAGAACTCTTGGCAAATGAGGAGGCCATTGGAACAACACAACTTGTTGAGAATAACAAGCTGACTTAGGAGGGAGAAAATGACAAAAGGGAGATTCTCAAGGATTAAAAAACCAATGAGGATTGCCACATGGCAGAAGTAGATTGGACAACAAGTTGGAGGGAGTGTTGAAATTTCTAAGTCTAACTGTTAGAAACCCTTCATGTACTTTATGATTTATTCTTTCCTACATGTTTTGAATAATTAACAAGTTATTTACAAAGTAAATACTGAAAATAAACATAAGTACATGCTCAACACATTATAGATCATCAAATGAAAGAAACATAAACAAGCACACAAATGACACTGTTATTTTTGGACTAATGTCCCTAGAAAAGCCCAATGCCAGAAAACTGGTGCAACTATCTGAGGGTTTGATTTATTAAGTAGTTTCATAATACAATTTGGGTGCCAAATCCGGCTCACGAAACAGAGAAAAATCTCGGCAGTAGCACCTCTCAATCTGAGACAGATGTTCCGGCTGAAACCCTGGATAAACACTCTGGCAGCTCCTCAGCTTCAATCTTCCCCACGAAAAACTCCAGTTTCGGCTTCTAGGGACTGTGTCAGCCTCTTCTGCCCTCTGCGTCAGCTTTCCCGGCAGTTCCCAATAGTTTCGGCTGTCCTCAACAGTTTCGGCTTCTGTCCTCTGCGTCATCTTTCTCGGTAGTTTTGGCAGTTCTCGGCAGTTCTGGTTGTTCCCGATAGTTTCATCTTCTGCCCTCTATGTCAGCTTTCCCGGCTGTTTCGACAGTTCCCGACAGTTCTGGCTTCTTCCCTTTGTGTCAGCTTTCCTAGCTGTTCCGGCAGTTCCCGACATTCCGACTTTTGGCCTCTACGTCAGCTTTCCTCGCTATTCTGGAAGTTCCCCACAGTTTCAACTTCTGCCCTCTACGTCAACTTTCTCAGCTATTCTGGTAGTTCCCGATAGTTCCGGCTTCTGCCCTCTATGTCAACTTTCCCCGCTGCTGTGCTAATCCTCCTGACACTTTCTCTGCCTCTCTGCTTCTATATTCACTGCCCCTCGGCTGAAACTCTTATCACTCTCTCAACTTTCTCAGCAAACCCAACCACATAAAGTCGAAATCTTGATCTCTTGGTGTGTTCTCCAAGTGACCCTCAAGCCTCCTCTTATACTTTTCTCGTTGATAAATCAAGGCCGAGATTAAGTCCCTAATCAATAGTTAAGATTAGATTTGGCTTGATCCATGTCTTTTGGACCATTTTAACACAATTTTATATTAATTCACATTAATATTTTATTTTTGCTAAGTTTAGTCTTAGGGACTCCATTAAAAATATTAATTATTTTAATACCTCCCAAACTGTTTAGAATCTGCCCAAACCCTTTCTAGATATTGGAGATCTCATGTGCCTTAGCCTCTCCACCAATTTTTGTGGCTAGAGCACATTCGATGCTACCCCAAACCAACACTCTCTCTTAGCGAGGACTGTGCTCTAGTAATACTCCTCACTGAGCATCACTCTGATCATCCAACATCAGTCCCTGTGTTGATGCTAGGTATGTTGCCCAACATCCTCTACACTGTTGCATCCTGCACTACTACCCATGGCCCTGCCACAACCACTTCTGCATCTGTACGACAACTCCCTCTGCATCCATGGTGTTGCCCATGGCCCTGCCACTGCCACTGCCACTGTTGTGTCCGCACTGCATCCCCTCTCATCATGCTGCATCGTGCTGCCCATAGCACTGCCACTGCTAACCGCTCCACTCCAACTCAGTTACTGAGAAGTAAGTCACTGATCTCCCAACTTTGACATCTCTATCAGGATAGAGACTCTCTCGATGCCGAAGCTCCCTCTGTTGCTGACAAGTGCTCCCTCTTTGACCTCTCTGCTGTTGCAACAACTCCTTGCATCTCGCATAGTTGCACACCTCTCTGTTGCATCCTGCACTGGTGCAATGCTCCCGTGCCTCTCGCACTGTTGTAGCCTCATAGCCTCGTGTTGTCCTGGGAATCCTACATTGTAGCTTTCTCTGCTACTCCGTCCTAATCCATCTCTACCGACATTCGCCAGTCCTGTGAATCCTCTTCAGGGCTCCCGTAGCCAAGTATAATACAAGAGGTTGGGTACCTCAAGGATATTGCCCCTCATCTTCTGTAGTCCTCCTAACTACAACTCAATGTCTGCCTACTTTCACTTAAGTGGCATGTGAGCACTCATGGCACAATCATCATCTGTCTCCTTTGTCGACTCCTTCGAGTCTCTTTACTTCTAGGCACAATCATCATCTGTCTCCTCTATCGACTCCTCCGAGTCTCTTTAGTTCTCGTCTGGAAGTTCTCGGTTCGACTCGTGCTTGTTGGGTTGTGTTATATTCTTTCCACGACTAGCCCACGTAGTTAACCGGGGGGTTAGAGGGGGGCGGAGCCACCCCTTCGTTGCGCCGATTGTGTAGTGGGTGGGGGGGTCACAAGGGGTTTGAGGTGTACCCTTAACCTCACTTTATGGGGTCCGGGGCAGCGCCCTAGAAAATTTTGGTTTTGGACCCTATGTTAGGTTGGGCGGACCCACCTATGGTTTTGTGCATGATTTTTGCACATGTTTTTTGGACGCGATGGTTTTTGGTCCATGGTTTTGGACGCGATGGTTTTTTAGTCCATGGTATTGGATGCTTCGGCTTGTATAAATATGTATTGTAACATTGAAAGGAAAATAATGAAAAATCAAGCTGGTAGTCCCAGTTTTGGGATCCAGGGGAAAATCTCTATGTATATGTGTTTTATGAGTTATGCTCTCGCATTGTTTATTTTCTGTGTTTTTAGAATTCGTATGCAAGTAATTTCTGTATGGGGTTAAAACCTACAGTGCTGAGTCTCTCCAATTCCCATTTGGAAGTTCTCGGTTCGACTCCTGTTGAGTCTCTGTACTTCTCGTTTGGAAGTTATCTTCTGGACTCCCTCTGAGTCCCGATTTTCCTCCTGGAAATCCTTCTGCCCATGTCGAGATGCCCTCCACTTTGATCGTATGTGCAGCCGCACCGCTGATCCGGATTTCTTGTCTAGAAACCCTTAGTAGCAACTCCATCCTCCTTGGCCTTGCCCTGTTAGGTACTACTCTGAAAATAATACCCCACCAACTCCACTCTGCAACTTACTCACAGCCTCCTAAAACCCAGCAGTTTGAAGGTGAGAGCTCCTAGGCTCTGCGTAGTCCCGACACCGACAAACTAGCTTCCTCAACCAACTGGGTTAGCCCTCTTGTCCTTTGCGTGGCTCTGTGTGATCCTGTATTTGTGTCCCTCAGCCTCTATGCAACCTCTTCTTGGCTCGAACTTGATGACGCAGGCACTGCATCGCCCCTCCCTTGCTGCTTTGCTGCTAGGAACAACTTCTATCACTCGGGACAATTGTTTTCTATTGTTGTTGTTCTGCTATGCTGATGTCCTTAGTTGTCTTGTGATCTGCAACCACCCTCTGATACCATGTTGGAATTTCTAAGTCAAACTGTTAGAAACCCTTCAAGTACTTTATGATTTATTCCTTCCTACTTGTTCTGATTAATTAACAAGTTATTTACAAAGTAAATACTGAAAATTAACACAAGTACATGCTTAACACATTACAAATCATCAACTGAAGGAAACAAAAACAAGCACACAAATGAAACCGTTATTCTTGGAGTAACGTCCCCGGAAAAACCCAATGCCGGAAAACCGGTGTAGCTATCTGAGGGTTTGATTTATTAAACAGTTTCAGAATATAATATGGGTGCCAAATATGGCTCACCCAACAGAGAAAAAGATCGGTAGTAGCACCTCTCAATCTGAGATAGATGTTCCAGCTGAAACCCTGGATAAACACTCCGGCAGATCCTCAGCTTCAATCTACCCCACAGAAAACCCCAGTGTCAGCCTCTTCTACCCTCTGTGTCAGCTTTCTCGGTAGTTCCGGCAGTTACCGACAATTTCGGCTGTTCCCGACAGTTTCAGATTTTGCCCTCTGCGTCAACGTTCCCGATAGTTCTGGTAGTTCTTAGTAGTTTCAGCTATTCTTGGTAGTTCTGGCTTCTTCCCTCTGCATCAACTTTCCTGACTATTTTGGAAATTCCCGACAGTTCTAGCTTCTGCCCTCTGCGTCAGCTTTCCTGACTGTTCTGTTAGTTCCCAACAGTTTCGACTTTTTCCCTCTGCGTCAGCTTTCCCCGTTGTTCCGACAGTTCCCGATAGTTTCGGCTTCAACCCTCTGCGTCAGCTTTCCCGACTATTTCGGCAGTTCCCGGTAGTTCCAGCTTCTACCCTTTATGTCAGCTCTCCTAGCTTCTGTCCTTTATGTCAGCTCTCCTAGTTCCTGGCACTTTTTGATAATGAGAAGTTGGATTTTATGTTGCATTTGATGTATTAGACCTGCACTTTTTGATAATGAGAAGTTGGATTTTAAGCTGCATTTGAGTTAGTTTCAGAGGGTTGAGACCCTTGGGTTTGGGAACAACCTAGAGGCTTTGGTACCTCTAATTGTACTTATGTTTCTTCTCGATTCCAAGTAGTTCATATTTTCTTACATTTTAGTAGATATTAACTTATAAAATCATGTGGTGGTAGCCTCTATATCGCCTATCTTATGGGAGAATGAGTGGAAGGATTCACAACCACAACCCAAAAATGTTGTGTTTGTGTTTTCTCAGAAATATATTAGTGTTAGTTGTCGTGTTTTACATTTTCTTTCTATAGCTTAGAAGCTAGTTTAGTGATTAGATATGCGGTATTGCATAAATTAGATGTTATTTAAATTCAACTCATATTTTCCATCATAAGTTATTTCATTTTGTTAATGATAAATGGATGCATGCATGTGATTGATTGTAGGGTTGGTTGATTTGTAGGGAAGGGAACCTTCACCACTTCCATGCTAAGCTCCTTCATCTTCTCCTACAACTTTCAAACTCTGTCCCAAAACCCTATTTTATAATCCATTATGCCTAGGTCACAAAGAGCACTCATCCTAGTGCAAGATAGGCCTCCAAGAGGTACTGATCTTGGCTAGGGGCTCAAACCAACCTCCTTTCATTTTCTTCAACTACTATCCATCTCTCCATACCCTCAAGACAACATTTTCACCTTCAAAAACCACTTGGATGACCTCTTGTAGCATTAAAGGCCTATTGTAGCAATCACATGTAAAAAACTTTTAGCATCATTTTCCTTCACCATTTCAATCCCCACTGCAACTTTGAATTAGCATAGATGCATAATGACCGCAGTTGTGATATTATGATCAGGGGAAGCTCATAGGCCACTCCAAACCTTCCTTTTCTTCACTGCAAAAACATAGTAGAGCTAGTTTCTTTATCATGCAAGTAGGTTACTAATTTATGAGCAATTATGAACTAGGTAGATGGTACATGAAACTGATTGGTAGTTTGATGAATTATGAAAGATAATTTGGTTTCCTTTCTACAAGTAGATGAGGTAATTTGATGAATTCTGCAAGATAACATAGTTTTATTCATGCAAGTAGGTTAGCCTTTGTCATTTCATGAATTCATTAGTTAAGTTTTTACAAGTTGAATCAATGGCATTTCTATTTTCATAGCTAGAAGAAATATCCAATTATCCCTTTATCAACAATATTTCATTCTAATTCAGTAGGAGGAAGGGTCTCTGAGCACTTTTTTATCTAATATCATAACTGAGGGTGGCATGAGTGGAGTCCTATTTGTTGTGCATATAGCACTGTCACCTCGAAGTTTGTATGAACCCTGGGTTGATAATTTGATTTGAGGAGCCTTTAGGAGTTGCAACATTCTTGGTGCAATACCAAGGTTCACCACTTTTTGGCATCGTTTCTAGGGAGGTGTTTAAGTAGATATTATTTCTAGTTAAGCATTGTTTTCTATTTTGCATACAGTTTTTGAAAAAGTAAAAAAAAAACATTTCATCCCTCGTAGGAGTAGGGATAATCAAGGAAAATTCTTATAAAAAACCCATGCACCCTCAAACAATCAACCTTCACTCTTCTTCGGTGACTGTGAGATTCCTTCTTTGACTACAGGGGAGTTAGAAGACCTTTTAGGTGAGAAACCTAAAATTTTTGAAGAACCTATTGGGGAATAAGAAGAACCCACTTAACCTACCCAAAATATGGTTGAAAATAGGGAGAATGAGGTTTTCCTTATCACAGAGACCAATGGAGAGGCTAGAAAGAAGAAAATAAGCCATTATTTCCTTCAACACTTCCATGGATTAACCTTTGAGGATCTTGATACCTTCATGTTTGAATTTTTTATGTCTGTAGGAGCTATGACTATGCCTCTGATGAGCAGAAGTTGAAGTTATCCCCCTCTACCCTTAAAGATGCAGCCTTGCACTGGTTTATGGGTTTGCCTAAGGGCAGCCTCATTGCCTAGGCCTAAATGAAATAAGCCTTCAATAGAAAGTACAAGGACTACTGTAGGTCCAAAAAACCAAAAAATAAATTTTTAGGATGACTCTTGTACTTGATGAATCCCTAGAAGATTATGAGGAGAGATTTCAACTACATTATATGAGGGCCAGCTACACCCTTGATCCTGAATCACTCAAACTAGTTCTTCTCTGAGGGATCAAGGAAGACATGTTGGAAACCCTCAGCATGGTATCTGGAGGAGATATTTATCAGTTTTCCTATGATGACATTAAAATTGTGTTCAAGAATCACTCTAGGGATGTTAGGGGTGACATGAAAATTATTCTGATGTGGAAAAGAATAAATGGAAACATTACAATTTAGATTGTGGCTCAAAGCAAAACATAACCACATAAGGGAAATATGTGACTTTTCACATGCGCTGAAAGGTTGAAGTAAAACAATATTTTTTGAAAACTCTCAAATTGTTGATGTCATGAACCGTGAACTACATATGTTGATTGCTAATAGGGTATTTGAGTACTAAAGAATGTGACCTATTCATCATGGAACCTATTATTTTCACATCAAGTAGAGGGTCATTGTTAGTTGAAGAAAGAACACCTTGGATATGATAAGCTTACAACGAAGAAGAGGTTGAGTCTCATTTCAAGTTTGAGACCAGAGTCTTATCAAGAAACATGAGTGACTTGTAGAAATTGATGATAAAGGATAAGCTCTTAGGTTGAAAAGTCAAAATCAATGTTTAGTTGAGAATACATATTTGTGAAAGTATCATTGCAAGTAATGTTGAAGCAGTAACCAAGTATGCTCTCTTGAGGAGAATATCTCACATTTATTGAATATCCTTAATATATGCCTAAGTATTATGTATCCTTAATTGTTTTCTAAGATATGGAAAGAAGAATTGGCACATTACAAAGTCTGTATAAAATGGGTTTTTGAAAGTTTAGGGTTTAGAAGACTATAAGTCTTGGATATGAAAACCCTAGGGTTTGTCGAGAAAACCCTAGAGATGTACCTAGATCAATGTTTCCACTTAAAGAAGTAACCCTGACTCATGCAAGGAATGACATCATGCTGATGATGTGGACAAGGAAGATAAATTTGTAAAATGGATGCAAGAAGGCTAAAATCAAGAGTGAGCTGACATTTCCTATGACCTTCAAAAGATTAGTAACTTACATCTCTCTTCCTTGATTATTGTTGTTGTTTTACTATTAGCTAGCCTCTTGTATTTGTTTCTCTTTGCTTGGTTATAATTTTTCTTCCATGGTCTCCTAGTGAGGATTGCAAGTATATAGTGAAGGCTGCCAAAACTTAGGCATGAGATGGAAGTAGTGGAAGAACACAACAAAGCTTATAACAAGAGGACTTTCCTAAAATCAATGATTTGTGTTGAGAGATATTGTACTAGATGAGATCTAAGCTCAGAGGGAGGAAGAAGATCAACAAATTTTGAAGTATACCTTGATCATGCTAAAGAGAAGTAAATGGTGACTTTTGAATCGATATACAAGATCTAACATGACACATATGACAACATAGATAAGTACGAAGAAAGAATTGAGAATAGAAGTTTCTCCCAGGAAGAGATAGAGGATCATGGCAAGACATTTGCTTCAGTTATCAAGTACACTTCTATTAGAACTATTATCATTTCTTTGAAAATAACACCAGGTGAATGCAAAGATCATTTGTAACATAGTTACGGATCAAGTGAGAACTTTATGGTTACCCGTCTTATGGTTACCCGTCTTTTTGAGGTAGCAAAAAAATCATCCGATTTTAAAAAGTGTTGATTTAGAATACAACTTTTTTTTGGAGCATAATTTTGACACTTTAAATTTTCTTATGTATCAAGTATGAATATATTTTTTAAATGTTAATGATTTTCATGCTGATTTTGAAATGTGTTTATGTAGCATCAATCCCTTTTTTTAGAAGGCTTATTTTTGACACTTTAAATTTTCTTATGTATTAAGTATGATTTTTTTTTTAAATGTTAGTGATTTTCATTCTGATTTTGAAAAGTGTTGATGCAACTTCAACTCTTTTTTTTAAAGGGCTTATTTTTGACACTTTAAATTTTCTAATGTATTAAGTGTGGATAAAAGAATTTAAATGTTGGTGATTTTCATGTGGATTTTGAAAAACATAAACCTTTTTTAATGCATATTTTTCAGACTTCATATTTTCTGATGTTCTAAGTACGCACAATTTTTTTTAGTTTTTGATTATTTAACCATTTTTCAAGTTGTTTTATTACTCTTCTTATTTTTTTCCCTAAGATGTTTGCTTTTTAAGGGTTTTCCAAACATGTGTTTTTTGTTTTTCTTTGCAATGTATTTTTCTATTGAAATTTTAATGTTTTTTGCAAAGTTAAAAAAATAATAACATTAAAATTTTGAGGTTAGGATTTTCTATAAATTTATATATCGTTAATTAATACTTCAATACACATAAAATAATTATCATTAAAAAATAATAATTTTTAACACTTCACAAAAAATTACACATTTTGCATATAGATATAATTAAAAAAATATGTATTCAATACCTTTTCACTGAAAATGACATGATAAATAAATGAAAAATTATGAAAAAATTGAATATTTTTTGGGGAAAATAGCTAATTTTATGAATTTTATATCCAAAGATAATGATATTTGAAGTTTCTTTTCAATAAAATGATTCAAATAAAATTTTAAATAAAAAACACAAAAAAATGTTAAAAAAATAAAAGATACAATTAAAAAACAACAACAACAACAACAACTCTTTAAGAGTAAAAAATAACAAAAACAAAAAAGTCTTGTAAAAAAATAAACAACTTTTTAAGAGTAAAAAATAAC
>APFE030759891.1:94481-106117 GCA_000404065.3 Pinus taeda | reverse complement strand
TACCAATGTGATTTCTTTCGAAATTGTTTACAAATCAAAATATGGATAAAAAAGGCTTGAATTTGAATATAGGAATAAAATTATTCAAAAATTATATTAAAATATTGAAAAATATTTTAATAAGAAAGTCAAAGAGAAAAGAAAAAGGAAAATTAAATAATAATAACTACTACTAATAATAATAATATTAATAAATAAATAAAACCAAAATGTGCTCTGCGACCTAGCTCTGCTTGTGCGTTTTTTTGTTGTCTTAGCCTCCAGCCGCTGCCATGGCCCCTCTGGAGCCTCCTCCGGAGGGGGTTCTCCCTCATGCATCTTCTCTCTCGGTTGAGCAACCTCCAGAAGAATCTGCCTCTACCTTTGCCTCCTTGATATCTTCTCTCGGCCCTCCTCGATCAAGGCCATCTATCTCCAAATTTGTTAAGAAACTTGATGAGATTCCATAAATCATTTTACCCCCCTCTCTACCTCGTCGATTTGCCCTCTCTCTTTTAGAATGTGGATTGGTGGGTCAGTTTACAGGCCTATGGCCTTCTCCTAGATTAGTTTAGAAGTGGGTCGAGCGAAACTGGTCTCCTTCAATCAATTGGAAAATCTCCATTCGCTTCTATGGAAGAGGACATTTCACATTCCACTTTGAAACCAGAGAAGGCAGAGACCTGATATTCAAGAACGGACCATATTTCATGGATACAAGGGGACTTTATCTAAATCGATGGACACTAGAATTTGACCATGAGTTGGATGTTTTGAATGTTGTTCTGGTTTGGGTTCGCCTCCCCCACCTCCCCCTCCACTATTGGGGAGACAAATTAGTAAAAGAAATAGGAAATGTGGTTGGGAAATACATAGACAAAAGAAAACCAAAGGAGAATATGCATGCTTGTGCAAGGATTTGCGTGCAAGTTGATTTGGGAAAAGGCCTTCCAGAAGTAGCAAAGATTAGAGTCGATAGTTGGACGCACATTCAGAAACTAGACTATGAACAAATCTCGTTTAAATGCAAGGTATGTCACGAGTACGGTCATTTTGCTAATAGATGTCCAAAAAAGAAAGAAACTGATGAAGTAGAAGTCTAAGAAAACAAATGGGAACCAGTAAAAAAGAAGAAGACAGTGAACAAATCTTCCTCTTAGCAAGCCCCAACCCAATAATCTCCTCTGAATCCCTCCCCCTCTCTTTCATTGATCCCCCAACCTCCCCTCCATGACCCCAATACCTTCGGGCTCCTCGACCCCTCCTCCAATCCTTCTTTGGACCTAAATGAACCCCTCATCCCCTCCTCCTCTCCCCCCTTGGTCCTCCTTCCCTTCACACTCTCTTCCTTCCCAAACATTTCTCTTAGTCCTCCCCTCCCCAATCCTTTGAGAGAATACTCATAAGGAATCAATCTAGATACTCCCTCTCCTCCTCTGACCTCAAAAAGGACAATGAAGAAGAACCACCAAGGAAGTAAGATATGAAGTGGCAGAAAAGGAAATGGCAATGAAACACAACAACGAATGGATTCTTTCCTAAAAAAAAGTATAGGAAACAAAGAAAAAAACCACCACCCTAACCGAGGGAAAGGTCCCTCTGCTCCAAACCAAAATAAATAATGATCTTGGTCTCTTCGAATTGCATAGTATTGGGACACTCCAAATTCAATTCATTCAAATACATTCTAACATTTGAGAATCCAGACATATTCATGATCAAGGAGATGAAAATAAATGAACAAGAAATGAGGAAAACCATCCAAAAAACAAGGAACTATGATGGAACAACACTCCAAGAAACAGGGGAATCTAGAGGAATACGCACAATATGGAGAAAGGACATCTGGGAACTACAACACTAACAAAAATATCTTCATTGGATAAAAAAAAAATTAAGAAATAAATCAAATGAAGAGCAAATCTACCTCTTCAACATTTATGCACCAAATCATTACAGAGAGAAAGAGTTATGCTGGAACTCCCTCAAAGAAACTTTAATTTAGCACCATAACAAGAAAATCATAGTAGGAGGTGACCTAAATCTGGTAATGAATGCTACATAGAAATTTGGAGGCACTTTCCACACTGATCCATTTTGAGACTAGCTGGAAAGTATTATAAAAAACCAAAATCTCCTGGACATTCCACCAAATAATGGAAAGTACACATGGAACAACAAAAGGATAGGTCAAAGTAACATAAAAGAAATGTTGGATCAAATTTTAATTCAGGACAACATTATAACCAAATACAGTTCAGTGATATAAAAAATTATCCATTCTTCCGCATACAACCACAAACTTGTTGTAATCAGCTTAGGGACGCTAAAAAATCTGGGGCCTCTCCCATTCAATTTTTGCCCATCTTGGAACAACAAAACAAATCATAACAAAAGCATGGTCACAGAAAATTATTGGAAGCAGTGAAAAAATATTTAAAAGTTTGGGCCAAGTTCAACCAAAATGAAACAAACAGCAGGAAAAAATAACTGCAAAACTAAATGGATACAATCGAGGAAAGGAAAGAATGCACGAAAGAAACAAAATAAATCTAGGTAAAGGAGAAAAAACTATTTTGGGAAATCTATAGGAATAAAGAAAAGGAGGAAGAGGAATGGAGACTCAAATCCAGGAGTCTATGGATTCAAGCCAAGGATAATAACATGGCTTTCTTTTGTTAGGAAATTATATATTACAGAGAAATGGAACACATAAAATATTGCAGAAATATAAACACAGAAAACACATAAAACAAGAGAGACATAGATATACATGGTTCACCTAGTTTGGGCTATGTCCACGGAGAAACAACTAGTCATTCTTTTATTATATTATCCAGCAAACTTAAGAGATACAACCTATAACAGATCCATTGTAACTCCCTCTTTGCTCTCAATCTCCTCTCTCTTCCTCGCTCAGAATACAGATATACATATAGACACAATACAATTCCCTCATATATTGAGGGGTTGCCTTCTAGGGCAAAAATCCCTAAATTAAACATAACTTCTACCATCAGATCATTCGCCTAATGAACGACCCAGATTGACTAGAAATTACAATACTTTTACAAGGCAATTTTACATATGTTTTTAGCTTCGGGGGTGCTGCCCCCGAACCCCCGTTGGGGGACTGCTGGCCCTTGGACCCCCCCAGTCAGGGAGGATCGGCCCCCCCGAACCCCTGCGGGGGGGACATGTCCCCCCCGTACCCCCCCGCGGGGGGGAAGTCCCCCCCGTACCCCCCTGCGTGGAGGGGTGTACAATCTTCCTGGGGTATACATCCGGCTAAGACCTTTGAATACAAAAGATAATTAGGCTCCACACCCAACAAGCTCCCACTTGGAGAGTGATTATAACAACTTCACCGCTGCTTCATTTTCTAGACAATGACTCCTCTTTGGACTTGGTTGTTTCTCATCTTCTTCATCATACTTGAAGACCAATTGAAACTGAGCAGATTCTCAGTTTCTCCCTGGTTACAACTTTTGTTAACATATATGCAGGATTCTGGCTAGTGTGTATCTTTTCCAGCTTTAACTGTCCATCTTCCAACGTTGACCGTATGAAATGGTACTTGAGGTGTATATGCTTAGTCTTGGAATGAAATGCAGAGTTCTTTGCAAGATGTATGGCACAATGGTTGTCACTGTATAACCTGCCCAACTCCTACTTCTTACGCAATTCATCCAGAAACCTTTGTAACCAAATCATTTCTTTACTAGCCTCTGTAGCGGCAACATACTATGCTTCTGTTGTTGAGAGTGCAACAAAACTTTGTAGTTTTGAGACCCAACCGACAGCTGTTCCACCTACAGTAAACACATACCCTATTGTGCTCCTCCTCTTATCTCTATCACCTGCCATATCTGCATCAACATATCCTTGTAGAGCAATGTTTGAACCACCAAAGCATAATGCTTGATTTGTGGTACCTCTCAAATACCTGAGAATCAACTTCACCTCCATCCAATGTTCTTTTCCTGGATTGTTCATGTACCTGCTTACAACTCCCACTGCATGTGCAATATCAGGCCTTGTGCAGACCATTGCTTACATTAAGCTTCCAATTGCTGATGCATATGGAACTTTAGATATATGAGCCATTTCTTCCCAAGCCTTGGGACACGCCTCCTTACTTAATTTGAAATGGATGGCCAAAGGTATACTAACTGGTTTTGCATTCTGCATATTAAACTTTTTCAAAACCTTTTCTATGTACTCACTTTGAGACAATGTTAATTTGCGATTCTTCCTGTCTCTAGTTATTCTCATACCAAGGATTTGTTTTGCAGCACCCAAATCTTTCATTGCAAATGAGTTTGCCAATTTTCTTTTGAGCACATTTATCTCCTGCATGTTAGAACCTGCAACAAGAATGTCATCTACATACAATAACAATATAATATAGCTGCCATCATTTTTCCTTTTGAGATAAACACAATAATCAGAGTGACATCTAGTATAACCTTGTTCAGACATAAACCTGTCAAATTTTAGATACCACTGCCTTAGAGTCTGTTTCAAGCCATATAAGCTCTTCTTCAACCTGCACACTAGTTTCTCCTTCCCTTTTACCTCATATCCTTGTGGCTGTTGCATATATATCTCTTCCTCCAAATCCCCATGGAGAAAGGTTGTCTTTACATCTAACTGCTCAAGATGCAAATCTTCAACTGCTACTAGACTTAGAATAGTTATGATTGAAGTCATTTTCACAATAGGAGAAAATATATCATCAAAGTCTATACCCTTTTCTCTGTGCAAACCCTTTCACCACAAGTCTAGCTTTATACCTTTTTCTACCTCCATCTTCTTCCTTCAACTTGTAAGCCCATTTATTTTGCAATGCTGTTTTACCTGCAGGCAAGTTGACTAAGTCCCAAGTCTGGTTATGTGCTAAGGAGTCCATCTCTTCTTTCATGGCTTGCTCCCACTTCTTCCTGGTTTCTACCTGCACTGCTTCTTCATAACATTCTAGTTCACCAGAATCAGTCAACAATACATAATATAATGAAGGAGAGTATCGTTCAGGGGGTCTACTTATCCTGGTAGATCTTCTAACACCACTTTCAAGTGTTTGAAGTGCTTGTTGCTGTTGTGGTTGTTGTGGCTGTTGATCATTATGAGTTTCAGGCACCACACTTTTCCTGTGATATCATCAAGCCTTGTGTATTCTCTGTTTCTTTTCCTACAACTGATCTTATACAAGACCTTTTCATTAAATATTACATCTCTGCTCCTAATGATTTTATGATTTTCATAATCATATAAGAGATAATGAAAATCATTAATGCCATATCCAGTAAAGGTACATTTCTTTGATTTTGCCTCAAGCTTTGTTCTATTTTCTTTGTTAATGTGGATAAAGGCTTCACAACCAAAACTCTTTAAAAAATAGTAGTTTACCTTTTTACTTGTCCATGCCTCCTCTGGAATACCACCATCCAAGGAACTTGAAGGCCCTCTGTTTATTAGATAAACAACAGTATCTACATCATCTGCCCAAAATTGTAAAGGAAATCCTGCATGCAATCTCATGCACCTTGCACGCTCCATTATTGTCCTATTCATGCTTTCTGAAACACCATTTTCTTATGGTGTTCTTGGAACTGTCTTCTCTCTACGAATTCCATTTTTTGAACAGTACCTATCAAACTCTTTACTACAATATTCACCTCCATTATCTGATATGAGACACTTCAACCTTTTTCCTGTCTCATTTTCAACCAAAGCTTTCCATTTCTTGAAAGTATCAAATACACCAGATTTATTTCGAATATAATAAATCCAGGTTTTTCTGGTTGCATCATCAATACAAGTAACATAATAACGAGAGCCACCAAGAGATGATACCTGAGCAGGTCTCCATACATCTGTATGCACAAGCTCTAATTTTTCGCTCTTCTTTTCTTTCCCAACTCTAAGGAATCTGACTCTCTTCTTTTTTCCATAAACACAATTCTCACAGAATTTTAAATTGACTTGCTTCAAAGCTGACAACAAATTTCTTGAGTGAAGAATCTGCATCCCCTTCGCACTCATGTGCCTGAGCCTATGATGCGACAATGCCGTATCTTCTCCTGTAGAGGTTAAAGCATTAACATAATTAGAAATACCATTGCATAAATACAATGTACCAACCTTTCCTCCTTTCGCTATTACCAGGGATCCTTTAGTGACCTTCCAGGTTTTATCTGTGAAAGTAGTTATGCAACCTTCACCTCCCAACTGCCCTGTTGAAATCATATTTTACTTCAGATCTGGAACATGCCTTACCTCCTTCAATAGCCATTGATTTCCATTCTTCCGTTTTACGAAAACTGTACCCATTCCAACGATTTTACAGGGTTTATCATCACCTAATTGAACCTGTCCAAAATCTCCTTGAACATAATCATGAAAATGTTTTCTTATCAAGTGTGGCATGGAATGAGGCCCCTAAATCTACCACCTAGGCATCAATAATATTTTCTAATGAAAGAATCAAAGCATCTTGCAACACATCACCTGTTACATTTGCTTCATGATTAGTTTCTTGCTGCGCGTCTCCTTCTTTTCCCTTCCGAGATTGCAGTCTTTCTTCATGTGTCCTTTCTTCCCGCATTTCTAGCACACTATCCTCGATTTTGACTTGCATCTGCCTTTTCTTGACTTACTGTGATATCCAGGGCTCTTTCCTCTTTCCATTTTTCTTCCCCTAGTCTCTGTAGTCAAAGCATTACCTGATGTCTCACCGGAGCTTTTCGGTCGCATTTCCTCGCTAAGGATTTCCTCGACAACATCATCAAACTTTAAAGTACTAGATCCAGAGACAGAGTTACTAATGGCCATAACTAAACCAATCCAACTTTCTGGCATTGAGCACAGAAATAACAGAGCCCTAACTTCATCATCAAAAGTTACCCCTACAGAACTTAACTAACTTGTAACTGTATTAAAATCATTTAAATGGTCTGCTACAGATCTACCTTCTGACATCTTCATATTAAATAAACGCTTCTTAAGAAATACCTTATTTGAGGCCGAGGGATTTTCATATAGTTTGGCAAATGTTGACATTAAACCTTCTGTTGTCGTTTCCTTTGAAATATTAAACGCTACCGACACCGCTAGGCATAGCCGTATTGTTCCAAGTGCCATTTTGTGGAGAATATTCCATTCTGTGTCTGTCATACTCATTGGCTTCTTTGTCTTTCCGCTCAATGGTAGGTATAGATATTTCTGATACAGATAATCTTCCATCTGCATCTTCCACAGCTGGTAGTTTTGGCCGTTGAATTTTTCTACCCTAAACCTACCATCTTCCGCCATTGCTCCCACTCGAACTAGGAACCCATCTCTCCTGCGACTTTATCAGCCAAATAGACCTTCGGCTCTAATACCAGTTGTTAGGAAATTATATATTACAGAGCAATGGAACACAAAATATTGCAGAAATATAAACACAGAAAACACATAAAACAAGAGAGATACAGATATACGTGGTTCACCTAGTTTGGGCTACGTCCACGGAGAAACAGCCAGTCCTTATTTTATTATATTATCCAGCAAACTGAAGAGATACAACCTACAAAAGATCCGCTGTAACTCCCTCTTCGCTCTCAATCTCCTCTCTCTTCCTCACTAAGAATACAGATATACATATAGACGTAATACAATTCCCTCATATATATTGAGGGGTTGCCTTCTAGGGCAAAAAACCCTAAATTAAACATAACTTCTACCGTCAGATCATCTGCCTAATGAACGACCCAGATTGACTAGAAATTACAATACTTTTACAAGGCAATTTTACATATGTTTTTAGCTTCAGGGGCGCTGCCCCTGAACCCTTGTCGGGGGACTGTTGGCCCCGCTGAACCCCCACAGAGGGGACAAGTCCCCCCTGCACCCCCTTGCATGGAGGGGTGTACAATCTTCCTGGGGTATACATTCGGCTGAGACCTTTGAATACAGAAGATAATCAGGCTCCACACCCAACATCTTTCACAACACAACGAGGATGAGAAGAATAATAAACAAGATTGACACTCTAAAGGGTGAGGGAGAACATGAAATCAAAGGGCAAGAAGACTTGAAAAAATAAGCACACACCCATTTCATAAATCTACTAATAGCTGATCCAACAACTCCTGATGTTGAGAACTTCATAAAGCACATCCCAAAAATGATATTTGGAGAATTAAAATCAGATCTTTTGAAAGAGTTTGAAGAAAGCAAAATCCAAAATTTTGTTTGGATTCTGCATCCTAAAAAGGCTCCCGGTCCAGATGGATTCTCAATAGCATTCTACTGACTCAATTGGGCGATCATCAAAAAATATCTCATTAGAATGACCAGAAATGTTTTTCGAAAAAAAATATAGTGGGATACACAAACTTGACATTCCTAGCCCTAATTCAAAAATATCCTAACCCTTCATCATTTAGTTGATTCTGACCCATCTCCTTGTGCAACTACTTATACAAAATCATTACCAAAATCCTTGCTAACCACCTAAAACCTCTTCTCCCCAACCTTATCTTTGAAAATCAAGGTGGATCTTTGCCCAATAAACAAATAATAGACAATATCATGATTATTTAAGAAGCATTGCACTCAAGTTTAGCAAAAAATGAGCATGGCATCATCATAAAACTCGACATGGAAAATGCCTTTGACCGATTTAATCTATCCTTTTGTTAGGTCCCTATACTATTAGTGTAACCCCTTATTGTTATTAGTACAACCCCCTTATTATATTGTTGTGCCCATGTAGTCCCCATATTATTATTATTGTGCCCCATAGAAGCCCACTATTGTCATTATTGTGCCCTTACATTATTATTGTTATGTCAGCTCTGATTATATTATGATCCCTTAAACTCCTATATATAGAAAGGAGGTCTTTTCATTTGTATCATCCAAGAATTGTTCATTTGTGTAACGTAAAGGAGGTTTCCCCCTCAAAGAGTATGAATTCTAAGGTGTTGATCTATCTTTTCTATCCTTTTGTGAGTTGGTTCATAATATTTGGTATTAGAGCTTTGGATTCTAGGGTTTCGCTGCTCCAAATAGGCCATCATGGAATTCTCGCTATAGCGTTTTTTTTGCGATGTTTCAGATGCTAAAACAAAAACCCATTTGATCTGAAATCGCTCTAAACATTGGGTCCGCATTTCAGAGCTTCTGTCACTAGATTTGTGGAGATATGATCTGAGGAAGTTAGGGTTTTTGCAAACTCCTGAATTACATTCCAAACAGGTGACCTGGGGAAAATCATCATAACTTTTGTTCTGAGCATCATATTAAAATTTTGTAAGAAGTTTCAGAAATAGGATGGTCTGTAGTTTTCTGTATGTTAGTTTCAGGTACTAAGGTTGACACCCTGACACGTGGCACTTCGTACAAGTTTGCTCTACTGAACTATTCTATAATCAGGTCACCATGGGAGATTTGGCATAGCTCTTCGTTGGAGAATCCAATATTGATCAGACTTGTGGGGTTAGAAACAAGATTAAAAGGGATACTGCAAGATTTGATTTCATATATTCGAGATATGTAGTTATAGAGATACAATAGATTCAATATTGAGGTCTTACAAAGTGAAAAAAAAGGTGTGTAGTTTTTTTTAAATTTTGCATAAGATAGGTTTGAAAATTTAGTTTGAAGAAATTCAAAAGGAATAGTGAAGAATTATTGGCATTCATTGATGCCCCAAAGAAAGAAAATGAAACACCTAGTAAGCAACCTGAAAACTCTAGCATGACTTATGAAGAAGAGGAAGAAATGCAACATGATATATCAAAATTACAAGGCCATGTACAACAAATTTCACTTTCACAAAAGGTAACTGAAGCCAAGATGAATGGCATGGAACCTAATATGAAGTCGTGCAATTTAAGATGGATGGCGTGAAAGCTAAGATAGATGGCATGGAATCTAAGATGAATGGCATGGATGCTAAGATGAATGGCGTGGACGCTAAGATGGAAGAATTGAAGATAAATTTGAATAAGTTGCTACAAGAAATTGTTACTAATGGTGAAAGGGTAGTAAAGGAAACTCATGATGAGAACAAAAGAAATGTTAATCATGATTTCATAGACTCTAATGTTGGATTGACGACTCACCATGTTCCAAAAATAGATATGAGGAAGTTTGATGGCAAGGATTCTGGAGCATGGATACTACAGATGGAGCAATTTTTTGATTTTCATAATGTGAAAAACACACGAAAGGTACATATTGCAACTTTATATTTGGAACCAAATCAGTTTGTATGGTATCGATGGCTTTTCTCTCGTAAACAAATTGTCACTTGGGAAATTTTTACGGAAGAAATGATAGCACGTTATGAGGATACAAAAAGAAACACCTTTTTTTGCTAATTGATAAATCTCAAACAAAAGGGTTTAATGTTGGAGCACATTGAAGACTTCCAAAAATTGAACATAAGGGTAAAAGATATTCCATAGGAGCATGGTATTGATGTGTTCATAGGGACTTTAAAGGATAATATCCAACATGAGGTTCACCTTTGGAAACCTGATTCATTGGAGAAGGCATTCAAAGTTAGCAAGAAAAATGGAAAGCAAAATTATGGCAATCAGGAAGCCTACCACTCACAACTATAAAGATGGAAGTGTTTTTGCCCATAGCCTTCCACAACCTACAAGGTTGACACCACAACAATTGGAAGAAAAGATAGCAAAAGGGCTTTGTTATAGTTGTGATAGAAAATACACTAAAGGTCATAAGTGTGCTGAGAAGAAATTATTCTACATAGATTGTGAAGAGGAGGAAGAAAATGAACACAAAATGTCAAAAGAAGAGGACATACTCCAGGAAAAAACCCTATATAAAGAAGAAATGAATCCAACCATATATTGTAATGCATTGGCTGGAATTGCCACTCCTCAAACTATCAAGATAGAAGGACATATCAAGAAGAAGAAGCTAATAGTGTTTATTGATTCGAGAAGTACCCATAATTTTATTCATTGTAAGATAGCCAAGGAATTGAATTGCTTCCTATATCCAGCACTAGTGTGTCAAGTGATGGTTGCAAGTCGAGGAACCATAAATTTCTCTAGAAAGTGCCATAATATCAGGCTATCCATGGGAGAATATGTATTGAATAGCCCAATGCTTTCCATTCTAATGGGTGGTGCTAATGTCGTACTAGGAGTCTAATAGCTACAATCCTTGGGTACAATAACTTTTAATTTTCAAGAATTTTTCATGAAATTTTGTGCGGAAGGAAATGAAGTTGAATAAAGGGGTATTGCAGGGAAATCAAGAAAGATAATTAGATCTAACGGTATGACAATGCTTCTAAAGAAGGAACAACTTGGCGTAATTGCACAATTATGTTCGCTAGAGGTTCCCACATCGAAATCATCTATTTCTCCAGATCTCTAAAAAGTTTTGGACAATAATTCCAAGGTATTTGAGACTCCCAAATGCCTCCCACCTATTCGTGATCATGATCATGCTATTCTTTTGATTCCAGGAAGTGTTCCTCCAAACATGAGGTCGTATAGATATCCCTATGCCTAAAAGAGTGAAATTGAACGTATGGTTGCAGAAATGCTAGAGGCTGGTATAATTCAACCTAGTCAAAGTTTTTTCTCTGCTCCAGTAGTATTGGGCACAAGAAGGATGGATCATGG
>APFE030759891.1:57463-88077 GCA_000404065.3 Pinus taeda | reverse complement strand
ATATCCAAAGGAATTACATCTAACTCAACCTCATCTACAAATGCTGACCCCAAAGAAAACTTGAGTTTGCACTGTCTAGTCACTTGTAGTTGTGCTTTATCATTCAACCATCCTAATGGGTATGGTTTCTTATGAGGTGTAGTTGCTAATCCCAATTTCTTTACAATTGCTTTAGAAATTAGATTTACTTGTGCACCACTATCAAACAAAGTATCAATATTTTGATTTTTGGAAACAACTCGAATATGGAAAAGCCCATGTCTTTTTCTCTCATGTTCTTCATCAATAACAGATTGAGCATAATTACTAGTAGATGCTTCAGAATTCTTACCTTTTATACCTGTGGCTGCAATGATTGTTTCATCTCTTGAGTCTGACCCCAAATCTCTTCTTAATAGCTGTAACAATTTTCTTCTTCTTGCCCTCGGACTTCTTAGGTCTCAGCTCTGGATGCAAAATCCAACAATGCTCATCATCATGCCCCTCCTTTTTATAGTGAGTGCATGAAGCTTTGCCTTGCTGTGCAGTGTTAGCCTTCCTTGCTTTCCACTTCTTCTTTCTTTTCTCCTTGCTCTTGCTTACAGTGGGTTGGTATGGTCCCCCAACTTCTGGATTCCCATTCTTTCCTCTAGCTTCTAGATGAGTAGCTTGTACAAATACTTCATTTATACTAGTGGGATTAAACATGAGGATGGTATGCCTCATGTAGCTGTGTAGACCACCAAGGTACTTTAAAAGAGTTTCTGGTGAGTCTAATGAGATGCCCAACATCAATGCTCTCTTTCTAAATTCTTGAGTATACCCTTGCACACTTTTCCCTTTCAACTGCCAAAGAGTTTTCCAACTCATCATGGCTTGTTGCATGTAGGCCAATGGATATAACTGTTTTTTTATTGTAGAAACAAATTCACTCCAAACAGAGATGGTCTTACCATGCCTCTTCATATCAGCTTGGGTTCTGCCTTCCCACCAAACCAAGGCAGTGCCTCCTAGGTGTAGGCTTGCCAGCTGAATCTTACTCTTGTCCGAGTTTATGTTCTGTACTCTGCAATACACATCAATTTGTCTAATCCAATTTTCAAACTTTTCAGCATTTAGCTCTCCATCATATATAGGCAAATCAAATTTAACATCTAGTTTAATCAAGGATGCTTTCTTATTATGCGCAGGGCTATTAGGAGGTGTAGGAAAGCTTTCTTCTTTCCCCTTTCCTTTTGAGTGGTCACGGGAATGAGATTCATCTTCTTCCTTATCTTGTTTAGAGCCTGATGAATCCTCATCCTTATGCTTTCTAAAGTCCCTATACATTTCTTCTACCATAGAATTTATAGTTAGGAAACTTTCTATGAATTGAGGGTCTGGCCCTACAAAACCTTCTTCTAACATCGTCTTCCGAGGATAGACTCTCCCAATTTCAGGATTAGTTTCCACCAACTCTCCTTCTCCTAATTTGGGCTTTGATCTAGTGAGCATTCACAGCTAAACCAACACAATCTTGTCTAACCTTACAGCCTATGGCTTTGATACCACCTAATCTGATAATCACCCTATGAGTGACCTCAGTTGAAGATTTGTTAACCGAAAGGTATTACAAACTCATGTGTTGGTGTGTGTTCTGTGTTATTTAAGCAACAAATCAATTAGATTGCCAATACATAGAAATTTAAAGGGAAAGACATCAGATAAATACAATAAGCAACACAAGACACAAACAATTTTTAATAAGGAGTTCACCCTATTCTCTAGGGCTATGTCTCTGGTCCAGCTTCAGTGGTGGCCTTATTTTATTGTGTCTTACAGTAGAGAAATTACAATACAGGGACTCAATTTGAGTTCTCCTGAAGCAAAATTTTCTAGGTATGGTGGTTCTTGGATTCCCCAAGCCACTCGGAGTACACAGACTCTTTTTCTTCCTAACAGTTCTGTGACCCTTGGTCTACAATGGAAAGAGCCAAATGTGATTCTCAGTCCAGACAGATTCCCCTACGGGAAGGCTTGAATCTTCAAGCTCTCTAATGCTCGATGCTACCTGTGGTCAGCTTGGCCCTCTGTCTCCTCTGTCTCCTCTGCTCGGCTTTACTATTCTTTATGTTCAGTCCTCCTCTCAGGGTTCACTGTTCACTGTCTCTCTTGGTCGCTTGGACTCTTCTCAAAATCCCCTTCTCTTTTTGACTGTCTCTGTTCATGGCTTTAACCATTCGATCCCTATGCCTGTTCGGTTCCTCTCCCACCTATGTTGATTCTCCTTCTGCAGCTGCTCTTGGAATTCCCTGTTCGGCATCTGCATGAATGCTCAGGAAGTTCCACGTGTCCCCGTCGGAACAATGCTAGTCTGCTCGTCGATTCATTTCTTCGGTTATGTCATGGATTCTTTCTCCACCGTGGTGGTCAAATGGATTCCAAATCCCTTTAAATCGCGGCTTAATTCCCCGTCGGTTCCGCTTCTTTCTATCGGGCACAATCTCAGCTGTCTGATCTGGGCTCCTCCAGATCCAATGTCATACGCACGTCGAGCGTTGTTGACTTGCTCGACCAATAGCACGCGATCATGGCGGTTTTTCTCTCACCTCTGCTGCCACGTGTCGATCGCTGAGTGGGATCGCTCCGCTCTCCTCCAAAACCTCTTACCATTCAAGGGCACCTCGATCAAAACCACCAGTTACTAGGGCGTGGGTCCCGCCTTTGTCCTTTAGCGCTTTTTGTTTCTCTACCCGTGGTTCTCTGGCTCCCAACGTGATCAAGGGCTTAAGGCTTCCCCATTTCATCCTTGTTTGCCCAACGATGCGCGATTAGCGCTAATTGCTAATCGCGCATCAAAATCACCTCCTTTTCCCGATCCGGGGCTCCTAGGGGCTGTTTTGACCTCCCGCGCAGTCTCCATGGGCCTCGGTCAGCGCGCTTTGACCGAGGTCCTCGTCGTTCCATGCCCGTTGCCATGGCCACTGGTTCAGGGTGTTTTTGATGCTGTTTTGGATTTCATTAGAGATTTGTTCAACTCAATACAGTGAAGGTTCTTGACAATCCTTTGTGGATCCGATTCAGATCAAACACTTTTTGAAGGAGAGGGGCATGCTAGGTCCCTATACTACTAGTGTAACCCCTTATTATTATTAGTACAACCCCGTTATTATATTGTTGTGCCCATGTAGTCCCCATATTATTATTATTGTGCCCCATATAAGCCCACTATTGTTATTATTGTGCCCTTACATTATTGTTGTTATGTCGGCTCTGATTATATTATGACCCCTTAGACTCCTATATATGGAAAGGAGGTCTTGCCATTTGTATCATCTAAGAATTGTTCATTTGTGTAATGTAAAGGAGGTTGCCCCCTCAAAGAGGTTGAATTCTAAGGTGTTGATCTATCTTTTCTATCTTTTTGTGAGCTTGTTTCATAACACCTTTCTAGAAGTTGTACTTAAAAAATTTCACTTCTCTGAGGAATTTATAGAAATCATAAAATCTTGTACTTTTGGCCCATGGATAGCACCCCTCATCAATGGAAGACCAAGTGAATATTTTCAAAGCTCCTGAGGATTGAGACAAGGTTTCCCTCTGTCCCCCTTTGTTTACATTCTTGTTGCAAACTCATTGAGAATATATCTTGAAAATTGTAGAATTAACCGAACCTTAACTGACCTATCTATAAGTTCAACAACCAAAAGAATAAAAAAATTCTTTTTTGCAAATTACACCCTTCTAATGGGAGGTGCATCTTGCATAGTTTCTTAAAGGTACAAACAAATCCTAGACAACTTCATGAAGGTCTCAAGAGGTCTCCTTAACAATAAAAAATGCAGGATTTATGGATGGAATGCACCATCTCGAAATATTTAAAGAATTAAAAAATTTGGATATTCCCCTTCAAATACGATGGATCAAAAAAAAATCTAAAAAGAAAATTACAGATCAAATTCATTGATAAAATGAAAAAAAAGATCCAAAATTGGGGAATGATTTTGCTAAATCTAGCAGGCAGAGTAACTCTAATCAAATCACTGTTGTTATCTCTACCTATTTATCAATTTGTTACTATTTTAGCTCCATCAAGTATCCAAAAACAAATAGAAATAATCATAAGGAGCTTCCTGTGGCAAGGAGGAAAATCAGAAACAAAAAATTTCAGTCTTGTAAAATGGGATCAAGTAACCTCCCCCTACGAGAATGGAGGAATTTCTATTAGAATTATGGGTCTTATGAATCTATCCCTTGGAGCTAAAATTGCTTGGAGACTCATTACTGGAGACTACTGCTAGTGGAAGCAGGTATTGGAGTCCAAATATCTAAATCACTCTCACTTCTCCATCCTCTCATAAAGAAATCCAATTGAGCGTTGTACACAAGTGTGGAAGCTTATAAAAATGGTCCTCCCTCTCCTCAAGGAAAACACCTCAAGACTGCATGGGAATGGTCATGAGATAAGTGTTTGGAATTAAAGCTTAATGGGAATTCTACCTTTAGTTGACCTCCCAAAATTCAATGGTTAAGAACATGGATGAGCACAAAAGAGCTCACCTCTCTTGAGTCAATTTCACAATGGCATCATCATGATAAAACATGGAATAATTGGAATGCCCCCAATCCTCCTCTCAATCTCAAAAATCAATGGGAAGTTCTTATTTCACATCTTAAAGAAGTTTCCCCTATCAATGAAGACACCCAGGATTCCTTCATTTTGGATCCTTCTAGAGATGATTATACAGTGAAGACGAGATACATGAAACTCCAACAACATCAAGGGAATTAGGAGCGACCCCCTTGGAAGTCCGTGTGGAAAGTTGAAAGTTTACCAAAAGTTAAAATATTTATATGGAACCTTCTCAAAGGGAAAATTATCACTGCTGATAACTTAAGAAAAAGGAATTCTCGGACCCTCTTAGTGTCTAAAGTGTCACAAGGCTGAAGAGACCATTCAACATATTTTTCTCGACTGCACATTTGCAAAAGAGTGTTGGACCCTGTTGACAAGTCCTTTGGAACTAAATCTAAATATTTCATGTTCTTTCAACGAGTTCTATCTTGCCTGGGGGGGAATATTACCTATACTCTCTCAAGAATAAACACACCATCAAAAGATATTGGACCAGTATCCCCTCCTTCCTCTGTTGGAAAATATGGCCTGCTAGGGACCAACAAATCTTCAATAATCATGCTCCTAAAATAGGAAAAGTGCTTTCCAAAACATGGGGATTAATTTGTGAGTTCCTTTTAGAAAAAGGTATGAAAGAAATTTATTTTGATCAGCTATAGCAGGAGGAACGGATTTGGATCTCCTATGAAAATAGCAAACCCAATCCTCAAACCAACCCAAAAAAGAAAGAGATCAATACGAAGTGGAAAATTAGACTTAAAGAGGAATATTTCATCCTATGGATGAACGCCCTTAAAAGGCCATGCCTATTCTTTGATCGAGCATCTAAGTCAAATCCTGAGAAAGCAGGTGTAGGAGGCATTTTAATTGTACAAGGCAGTGAAAATCCCATTTCCTTCGAATGGGGATTGGGCACAACTACAAATAATAAGGCCGAGACTTATGGCCTCATATTGGGAGGAAAAAATATTAATAAAAAGGAACAGTTCGAACCCAATCATATTTGGAGATTCAACTATCCTTATTCAAGCCATGGTAAAGAAGACCAATCCAAAAAATGTAGCATTGAGTCAAATAACAAAAAGGATCAGGCACCACCTAATCAATCTAGGACATGTCACCTTCATGCACATTCTAAGGGAGAATAATAAAGAAGATGAAATTCAAGCCAACCAATTTGTGACATGGCCTCCTAGAGAAGTTCATATTACAAATGACTCTTTTCACCTTCCAATACCATAACATTTCCACTTACTAGCCAATCCAATTAGTGTCTTTTCATAATCTAGGTATGTCTACCTCTCAATCTGCTACTATCTTATCGACTATGACACATAATCCTCCTCAAAGACTTATTGATCTCACTCCTTGGTCAACTCTGTTCTCCAAGACTAACACCCTCCCTTATGATTCCTGTGACCCCCCTCCCTCCCCTCCCTTCATGCTTCCTCATTCTAGTCCTCTCGCCTATTTATTATCTCTCTTCCTTTCTTATTCCCTCACTCCTCTCTGCAACACTCCTTCTTCCTTTTATGCTCCTCTGGTCTCCCTCTTGACTCTCCTCAACCGAGCTCCTCATGGAATTCTCTGTTCCTTCTCTTTTAGCCCACCCCCCCTTGTTTTGACTATGAGGTCACTTTTCGTGTTCAAGATCCCTCCTTTGCTGCTTTTCCACAACCATATCTCTGTTTCCCTCCCCTGCCACACTTCCTTAGCTTCCTTCTCCCTCCTTGATTCATCTCCCCCATCTTCGAGGATCTATTCCCTCTTCAGTTCATTGGACTTCTTTGGCCTCCAAGACCATTATCATCACCAAAGGTCATCCTCTGCATTAAAGGTCATCTACAACAACAAAACGATTATGGATCCATTGGAAACAACATCTAAGAACAACAAATTTGCTCATTGTAGAGCGAACAAATTCATGATCAATCAACTACGAGAGATTATCAAAGACATCTAGTTCCAGGAAAAGAATGAGAACTATCTCCTCCTTATCAAAGTTGCCAGCTAGAATTTTGAAATAGAATCTCTCAAAAATTGATGCACTCACATGGAGGAGTCCATCACCTATTTGAAAGGAATCCTCCTTAATCAGAGAGGAGAGAACTATGGGCACCAAAGCAGTAGAAACAAGCCAAAGAAAGGACCATCAGTTAACCAAAATTAGGGACTTTTAGTAGTTATATTTTGTTTTTTCTAACTTCAGTAGGTTTTTATGAAATACAAATGTAATGTTTTCTTGTTTCAGTTTGTAAGAATTTACAAACAATCTATAGTAGGAAAACTAGGATCATATGAAATCAGTGTCCAAGCTAATTGGCTTTGTGCTCTTCTAGACTTCCTTCTTAGCTTGGATGGCACCAACATATTTGTAAAGGGAGTTCACTCCCACATATTTTTTGAATGAAATTGAATACCCCATTGTGTTAAAGAAAACATTAATAAATAAATAAAAATAAAATCAAATAATAAAAAATAAATAAAAGATATTTTTTTTTTGATCAAGAAGATATTGTAGGGATCCAACTCCTACTTAATTTCCGACCATCGTCCTTGTTAATATTAATTTCATGTTTCTCAATCTCAATGGCCTCTCTTAGCTTCGTATGATGGAAGTGATCAACCCTTGCGATGACATGATAATTCTCAATACAGACATGGTGTTTGGATTTCACTGCATGTTTAGCTACAACTAAGGAACATGAGTGATTGTGCTTAATGTATGCTGCATGATCTTGGATTCTTTGGGTAATGGAGCAACCAATTTCCCCAATGTAGGGAACCCCACAGGAGAAAGGGATTCAGTAGACCCTTTTCATGTCTTTAGGGTTTACAGGGTCTTTAACAAATCTAAGAAAATTTCTAATGGTATTAAGGGGCTTGAAGGTAGCATAAATGTTATTCTTTTTAAGAATATGATAAATATTATTAGTGGTTCTCTGGATAAACAAAAGATGAACATTGAAAATTTGATCATCACGAACATGTTTAACCCTAGATTATTTACTGGCTCTTTGAAAGGCCCTGAGGTCTTGTTGTATGTTATAGCCATTATTCTAAAAGACATCTAGAAGTTGGTATTTTTCCTCTTACAAGTCATTCTCAATAGAAATCCTTAGAGTGCGGGTGGAAAGGGTGTTGATAACTCCTAGATTTTAAGCGAGAAAATGATGAGAATTGACATGAAGATATTGTTTCGTGTGAGTTTGTCTGAGAAAAATATGGTGAGAAACAAAACCATCATTCATTCTAGAGAGGAGAATATCATGGAAAGGAAGGTTCCCATCTACCTCGACTTCCATCATTAATTTGATGAAGTCAGGTTGGGAATTAACATGGTTGAGAAACAAATCTAATTTATCATGACCATGGGGCCAAACAATGCAAGTATCGTTAACAAACCTCTTCCATTGCTTGGGACGAAATTGAGTAGAGGCCAAAGCTTTGGTCTCAAAATCTTCCATGAATAAGTTGTAAAATATAGGGGAAAGAAACAAACCCATTGCATCCCTATAGGTTTGCTCATAAAACTCACCTTGGAAGCTAAAAAAAGTTGAGGTAAGGAAATGACCAACCAAATTGGTTGTGTCATCATTAGTGATCCGATTTATGACATCGATGGCCTCATAAACAATTTTTATGCTTGAATTTTTCTTTTTTATTATTATATATATATTATGTTTTTTTAATCTCTCTCCTCATGATGAATTATAGTAAGTGGTTCGAAATGTGTCGACTCGGAAAACTACTTTGTGATTTCTTTGGAAGACATTTTGTATATATACTTTTTATGTTTGATTTCTTTTGGGTAATCTTTTATCTTTTTTTTTTTTTTTTTATTTATATATTTATTAGTTATTATTTTTTTAAACTTTTTGTTTTGTTTTTGTTCTTGTTTTTTGACTTTTTTTTCCAATCTTTAATTTTTGTTTTATTTTGTATTTGTATTTTGTAATTTTATTTATTTATTCATTTATTTATTATTATTATTATTATTATTTTTTGCATGGTCTTTGTCGATCTTCGACTAGCAATTCGACCCCATTATGTGTCAATTTGATAGTTGATTTTAAAGTTTTTGATGGATCAAGTATGCCCCCACAATATGTCAATTTTATGGTTGATTTTTAATATTTCATTGCAATAGGTTGAGTTCACCTACACTGCATGTCAATTTGATGGTTGATTTTTAAATTTTCGTTGCAATGTGTCAAGTGGTCTTAGGCTAAGATTTTAAAATAGCTATATTTTTAACATTTAAAAAAGGATTTACTCTTGGTATAATGACTTTCATTCAAGTGTACATTTTTAAATATTTTTTTAGTCATATAATTTTTCCATAATGCCATGGTTTAAATATAATGAAAACTTAAGGTTTTTTGTAGTCGTGATATTTGGTTTTAATTCCATGGTTGAAAAATTGTCAAAATTTTAAGGGTTTTCTTAGTCGCAAAATTTTATCTTTAATGCTATGGTTGAAAACAGTTATAAGTATTTTATTTTTGACATCATGGCTGAAAATTGTTGAAATTTTAAGGCTTTTCAGAGACATGATATTTTATTTTTAATGTCATGCTTGAAAATTGTTGGAATTTTAAAGTTTTTTTAGAGTCATGATATTTTAGCTTTAACACCATTGCTAAAAAAATGTTTAAAATTTGCCAAAAAAAAATAAATATTATTCTAGCATCAACACTTTTCATTTTAAGGGTTTTTTTACACAAAAAAAAACTGAGTTTTATTGGCTTTTACTATCATTTTAAAAAATTGTTGAAAATTTACCCTGAAAAAAAAAAAAAAGTGATGCAAAATCAACACTTTGCATTTTTGGGTTGTTTTTTCATGTTTTTTTAGGGGTTTTTTTGCTAGAGTTCTCCTTTTGAGGTAATAGTTCTCGTTTGATTGGTAACTTTATTTTTTCTCAATGAAGTAATTAAGGAAGAAGAAGTGTACATAGAACTACCCCAATGCTTTTGAGGTACATGAGAAGAAGTTGCATGATTAAAGAAGCCTTTGTGTGATCACAAGCAGACACATTGGGATTGGTATGTTTGGGATCAAGATTGATCTTATATGATTTGTCTCTTACGGAAGCAAAATGACTCATGTATCAAAGGGAGAAATTGTGGTAGAAAGAATTGCATCTATAACACAAGGAGAAATCATAGAGCCCTGTCTTAACTTCATAGGGAGTTGACCTCTGAGTTCGAGATGATGAATATCATTGACATTTTTAGGCTAGATGAGTGATATGCTAGAAAGTAGTGGTGATAGAGGGAGAAACTAGGATTTCCACATCAGAAGTTGTTTCATATAGAGTACCTATTTAGAGTAACTAGAAATTAGCTACTCAATGAAGTAAGTTGATCAATATATGGTAGAGAAAAGGCATGTGGTTCAACATGTGTTGAAGTACCAATGTGGTACAGTTTTTCCAGGCATAATTAGTTATAAGATATGCCTCAAATAGTTAAGTATAGTTGTAGGGAATCACAAGATTCATATTTGGCTGAGAGTGTAGAAGATAGAAAGAGTTCATCATAATTTTTCTTTGGTTTGGGCTTTGTGATGATTTCTTGGATGAGAAGGAAGCAAAAATATGTTGCACTCAATACTGTAGAATTCAAGTATGTTGCAGCTTGGTTGGAGAGTTGTGAAACAATATGGTTTCAGAAGCTATTTGCATAATTTTCTTGATCAGGTGCAGGTGACAACCATGATGATAGGTTGAAGCACAGTGAGATATAGTACTGAGACATGGTACAAAAGGAAGCAGTATGGATTTAGTATTATTCTACAGTGAAGCAAATTTTTGACAAAGCCTCCAACCTAGGATGAAGTCTATATACTTTGAGGACAAGATTAGAGTGATTGAGCATGTCTCTCATTAAGAGGGAGTGATTAGATTATGACATCTAGGACAGTTATTCTCCCTAGGTCAGGTTGACCAGGATTAGGGAAAATGGTCCTTAGTAATAACATCAGTGACAAACAATATCCCTATGTCAACTATGTTGACCAAACTAGGGAGAATGGTCTAGAAAAGGACAATCATTCTTCTTGTTTCAAGTATATTGACAAAACTAGGAAGAATGGTCTTAGAGGTCCAAGATCACTAAGTTGAGACAGTTCCTTTTAGCGTTAGGGTCATATTACTCTCCATATAGATTGAGTGAGCCCATTTAGTAGCATGGCCTAGAGTGAGGCCTTTAGATTTGGGACTAGATTACTCAAATGGATTGAGTGTGTCCCTAGGGTTTCATCATGAGTCAAAGAGATTGAACAGGATGATGGTGAACCAAGACTAGTCAATATACCATAGGTCAATGGCTCCGACCAAAATCATGGTGACTAGCTGATGCTAAAGGATGTACCATGTGATAGGAATACCGACGAGGATTATGGAAATGATGCACCATAGGTCAAAGGTACCACAAAACTTATGGTAACTTGTTGATGTTGATGATTTAACATGTGTCACAACTGTTGATCATATTATGGTAATTGGATAATGTTGATTTTGTTGATTTACCATGTGACAAAGTTGTTGACCATATTATGGCAATCGGATGATGTTGATGCTACTGAATTGTTATAACCTTTTCCTAGAGAAATTTGTCAACATGAGAACATCTGGATAGTCATTATGAATTCCTTCCTATCTAATAGGGAGTGTTGTATTTTGTAGCTATGGTTATTCTTCATAATTAATATTTTAGCCCTTGATGTATCAATAATGATAAATATAAAGATTGTTCTTCATGCTATTGTCAAAAGAGAAAAAATGTGACACATTCTTCATGTTGGTTTTTAAAAGATATTTGAATTTATAATATTCAATTTCCTGGCCCCAAAACCTAAAGTCAACCCTCTAAAAATTTAGGCTGGTGTGCCTCTTTGGTCACACCCATTCGACCTCTAAAGACACTATATATACACACCATTTTTTTCTCCTCCAAGAGAAAGTAACTCGGACTTTCTGAGGCAAGCAAAGAAGACAAATTTGAGGCAAATAAGTGTTGAAGGAAATGTAACCAGGTTCTTGTTATCACTCCAAAAACTCTCCTAGGTTGTAGCTCGGAGATGCCTGGTGACATATAAATTCAACTTATTGTTGCAATGGATGAATGTAAGGAATGATGCTTGTTCAAGCTAGATAACCACTTCTACTTTATCTCACTCCAGACATGCGTGAACACCCCCAGACTACAAGGCTTTAGAGAACCAATTAATCACAATTTAGAGATAAGGTGAATATGGAGAATACTGACCACACCAGCAGATGCACAAGACCTTGTGATGGCCAGCTGCAACCAGTAAGAAGCTTGTAAATCTATTCTACTAATGCACAGACAGGATGACAGTTCTCTGCCACTAGATAGAAAGAAACCTGGATAACCTATTCAACGATACATTCAACAATCTAGCACATAGATAGGATGATATCTTTCTAGTGCTAAACCTTAAAGATCAAGAGTACAACATATCAGGCACAACTTAGAATAGAGAGAAAATGGAAAGTGAGCAGTTAACAACAAAAGAAGCTTGTATTAGCTGAAAATGAAGACAAGACACTACAAGTGGCAAAATATCCATAGTCTCTAGAAGTTGAACCTTACATCAAAACATCAACCATCAACCTCGATTACATATTTCTTCTGGGTATTTATAGATTTTACATTACAAAGGCCCTTGGGCCATTTAGGTATGGAAGAGTCATAATTGACCACCAGCTGCATTTAACTGCTTGATGGAGTCCCTAACTAGGTTTTCTTGCTGTAGTGGGCAAATCATATCTTTTTAGGTGTTGTGCTGTCCTCTTAGGAAATTGGAGTGTTCGTATCAGTGTAGCTCCATAACTGATAAATGTTGTTACATGATCGTGCTTGTACTTTATTTCCCTTAGCCATGCTGTTGGTTAAACATGGTTGTTGAGGTCTGTCAGTGAATGGTAATGGCAAGCCGGCCACCTTCTTATTTCAGACGAACGGAGCGGTCAAAGGACGTGGGGTGAATGGGTGAATCAACGAATTAGATGAGCGGAGATAACAACGGTTGGATTGAAGAAAAGGATGGCGGAAAATGGTTCTGCGGGGTTATCGGACGAGGTGGGAGTGGATTGATCTTGGGCCGTTAGACCTTGGGTGGCCAAATCTAACGGTGATCGGGCAATGAAGTTGCGCGGAAGTTAAATGGGTGGGAGGATAGGTTAGGCGGTAAACGGTATTGATTGCACTGCCTTTGTGCATGAAGCGGTAAAAGGACAGGGGCGTGCGATCCCACTCAGAGGCCGATACGTGGCGGTGGATGAGAGAGAAAAACTACTCTCATCGTGCGCTAATGTTTGGGTGAGTTGTGAGTGTGGGGAGAGCGAATTCCATTGGATCGGGTGTAGATAGATCAGACGGTTGGGAAAAGAGCACGGATGTTTCTTTATCGGGCGCGACAGGAGCCGTTAGATTTGTCGGGGGAAATCAACGGCGGAGATTAAAGGTGATGAGGATTTTTTTAAAGGCGCGAAGTCACATTGCTATGGTTTTATGGCCAGTCCAAGCCTTTGTGCTTGAGGCTTAAGGAAAAGGGGTTTTGTGGTTTTTTAAAAGAAAAACAGAGGAAACGGAGATGAAGGGAGGATGAGTGGGGTAAAGGAAAAAGGTGAAAATGACCATTATGGGCCTCCTTTGAGCATGACCAACACAACCAAGCTTATCTATGGCCTTCAAAAACCATAATTGTATAGCAGAGCTAACCATTCCTTCTTCATAATTGTACTTTTGATATTTGTACTTATTCAAGAAAAGAAATATTATTTTTGTAATATATGTCAATGAGTTTCTTTCTCATTGAAGTAGGTCTAGCACATGTCAAAGTGTTATAGGTGAGTCAAATAGTCAAAAAGGAAATGTTGAAGGCCTTAAAGGCATGTTACACCATGTATAAATATATATTAAAGTCAAAGGGAAAACCTCCAAGCAAAGTCAAGTCTACTCCTATGCAATGGCACCATCAAAATTCTCCTTTAGGCATGCTACACTACCATGGAAATTATCCGAAATTTGCTCAACAAACCAGCCTCCTAGCAGTCCTCAAGTCAACCTACAAACAGTTGACAAGTCGGCCTGCAAACAGTTGATAAGTCGGCCTAAATGGAGGGACAAACCTCTATATATAGAGGTTTTCCACTCCTCTACAAAACACATTCACTCAACTCTGAAACCCACAAGAAAAATAAGGAGAATAGGAACGATGGAAGGTCTAGTAGGGTAGCGAAGTAAGGAGGAAGAAAAACAAAGTTTGAGAGACTATTTTCTAGGGTAAACGCAATCACACGTGCAAGAAAAGAGGGGCTTTATGTATAAATATAAGCAAAAATATAATAGTACCATGCTTCTCATTTTTTGGGCTTGCAACTTAGACCTAGAATGCCTCTCATTGAAGTGAAGAAGGTGTTGGGTGTAGGAATTGCTGTCAAGCAGACTCCCTCAACACTTAATTGTCAACCCGGGGGTTTTGTAAACATAGAGAGGAAGCAAAGGAAATGCCAGAAATGATATGAAATTTTATAAACTCTATTCCTACTTCCTTAATTGCAATCTTGTAGAATCAAAAAGAAAAGATCACTCGACAATTTACACCAAAGATATTCTAGTGCTGGAATTTGAAAGAATGTACTTTTGCAAGAAAACAAATGACAGGAATTCTCAAACTCTTGCAACAATATTTGAAAATGTAAATCTATGTTTATCTTCAGTATAGTTGTGTTCCAAATTAATAATTGGACCCTTGAAGATATCTGACTCCTTTTAGATCTTCCTCCCTGTACTAAGTTATTATTCTTGTACTTCTACAATGTGCTTGCACTAGTACCAAAACAAAGTTTAAGTACTAGGAGTATACTTTACACCTGTACTGAAGGTTTATGTCTTTATGCAGGAACTCTAAGCCTTAAGGCTAGAGAACTCAGTTCTTGTATCAGGAGATTGATTCATGTACTGGGACAGAGGCTCCTGCACCAAGCTTTCCAATCCTTCTTTTGAGAAAATAAAGAATGTGTTAACCAAGAAAAATAACTTGCAAAGGTGAACAAAATTTTTAAAGTAAATTCCTCAAACCAAAAGAGGCTTCAACTAATATTTTAATGTCTAAAACAAGTCTAATTAATTCCAAATTCAAAGCACACTTTTAATTAAGGAACTTCTACATGTAATCTAAGAGATCATTTAGATGTGACAACAGTCTTCAATCCTGTGATAGCTATCCACACTACTGATCTGCATGCATAACCTTTTAAACCTAGAAAGATTTCCTTTAATAATTATTAACCACGAATTAGGTCTTTCCTAAATAATATTAAGTGTAGGCACTGACCAATGTGTTTTGTAACAACGTTTTGTTTCAAAAGTGTATTTAATTCTAAATATCAAAAGAACTTCAGAATGGAAATCACTCTTCTAGAATCGCATTAAGACTTAATAGAAATCACACTCTTTAGGATCACAGTAAGATTTATGAAATAAAAACAAAATACCAATACTAGAATGAACCGAAAGAATCAATATGTGAAACTATAAACACACTAGTGCAGGAATGCGTGCTTGCACGATCTAGGTAGAAAATGAGATTAAACTTCAAAGAAGGAAATCATAGGATTAAACTTCAATCTAGCTTGCACACCATGGATCTGTCACGCTGTAATGAAATGATATTTAAACCTTGCAGAAAGATAAAATAAACATCTGCTTACTTCACACTTTTCATTAGAAATAATTAACACACCTTAATCGAAAACGAGAAGAACACAAAGGAGAATGAGTTGGGTTAGCTGGGCCCTAGCCAAAACATAGAGTTACAGTGTGAGATTGAGAAAACATGGCGTAGTTCCTTTCTATTAATGATCAGCAAACATACATCATGAATTCGAATCCAACCCAAAAAGAGGGCGATATAAGAAAATTACAAAAGGACAGAATCACAATATCCTTTCTATATCTATTGATCGCTACAATTTTCTGTCTGAGTCCTACATTTTATACATTCATCCAAGCCTGCGGCCGTAACCAAATTACAACACGCGTTCCAATTCAAGCTTTTTGGGTATAAAAAAAATAGCAACAACAACTCATGTTGAGCCTTTCGGCTCTAGCAAAACACTATTCTAGGTGTTCGGTCGATGCCCTAATCTCCACCATATCCCTGATTTTCCTCCATGCTTCGAGCCCAACTGCAGTTAATCATTCCAGAACACAGCGTCCACATGTAGTGGTGAGTTGTCACAGTAGTTGAGGATTTTCCAGAGATGCGAGAATCCTACCTCCACTCGACCATGCTAACAAAATAATTAATTCATTGCCCATCAAATACTTTCTAGGAAGACAATTATTAGTTACAAATATTTAAAGACATAAAATCTATGAAAATGATTAATTAAGCACATTCGTAACTCTTAAATATGAAACATAAAGCTAGTGCAGTAAGGGATACGATTCTTGGACTAGTGCAGGAATAAGGGAGTTTGCAAGGTTAAAACAGAGGTATAAGGTCATGGTTTTGAAGTGAAAAAGGGTTGAAAAATGGAAAAATTTGGCCTACCAACATCCTCCCCTCCTTAAGTTGTTTTGGGTCCTCACACAACCCTTACCTGTTGCAAACAAACCAAAATAGAAGGGCCTCCCTTTAATTCTGAACTTGTAAACTAATTCCTTCTCTCATTATTTTTGCCTTCCTGCTTCAAAGCTTTTTAAGTTTCTTAGTCACCTTCTTAATATGCTCATAACACTTCGAAACCTGATACTTCCATATCTTAACTTGTCGCTTCTACTCCTTCACCTCCCTTGCCAATTTTGTGTTTGCTCGTTTCTACTTTATATGTTGTTCCTTCATGGCTCGGTTTAACACCTCCAAGCCATAAACATGTCATTTGATTTCTTCTATACGATTGTTCAAGCAGAGGGTGGAGTTCTCCTTGGGCACCAAATTTTCAGCAGTCAATTCCAGACATGTGGCATCATTATCAATGTCAAAATTGTCTTGACCACCTTTCAGTTCCTGCATTGTAACATCATCAAGGGTTTCGACACTTGGTATATCAATATTACTTAGGGTCTTAGTGCCCTGCATTTTTAACTTATCAGGGGTTTCAGTACCCTGTTCTTCAATACATTGAGGGTTTCAGCACCCTACTCATTCATCATGTCAAGGGTTTCAGTACCCTGCTCTTGAAAACCGTTGAAGGTTTCATCACCCTGCTCATTTAGCTAACCCTTTGTCAAGTCCTTACTTGTACTCAACATCACATTTCTTTTCTTCATTCTGCCAAGGAGAACCGACAATGGTGTGTCGTCTTCCTTCACATAGTCACCATCAAGTGCTATGTGAGTTGCTGCCTCAGAAAGAACCAAAAGATTATCTTTACCTAGTGAAGTAGGTGGCAAGTCATCCAACGATATTGGAGAGGTCGATTGAATATGACCCACCCTTGAGGAGGCAGTTCTTCATTTGGCTGATCTCCTGGTCCTAGTAAGATGTGGGGCCATCGTTTACGATTTCTCATTTTTTGCCTACACTCCTCTTTTGAGCCGAATTCAGTTTTTCTGCACTCCTCTTTGGGGTTGACTTTCCTGCAATTTGCTTTTGAGACGACTTCTGTACGCTCCACCCCTGAAACTCCTCCAAGAATTCCTCTGAAGTCATACTTCTACCTTCCAGTTCCCTCTTAACCAAGATTGTAATCAGCCCATGGTGATATAGCCTGTATGCGGCCTGATTGGATTTTCCTTTCTGAACCCCCTTCGCCATCTTTTCTAAAATTCTGAGAAAATAATATGAGAAGTTGATGAGCTTACCAGACTCAAAGTGTAAGAGTAGGCATATGTGGTAGAGGAAAGTTAGTGAATAGCAACCTTTGCAAGTAAGGAACTTCTGCAACACATACATGAAATCCTTCCACTTCCCTATCATGGTGTCTTGCTGGAGGCTGGTCTTCCAGTCTACCTTCTGATTTAGGTTGACCACGAACTGGCGCCACTGTTTCTTTTCCAGTTTTTCCTTATTGAACCTTTTCTCCCTACTATTGGAAACCCTGTAGCCCGTGACATAGATTATTTTGTTACTGCAAATTCCAGTGAACCAACCTTGGCTTGGCTCCCATCGAAGGTATGGGAAAATTCTATTTCTATAGTTGAGTCAAACCCATCAAGCCTCTGTAGGAATGGGATGAACCTAGATTCCTACAACAGTTCAAGACTATTCTTGTACTCAGCTTTTTGTTCCATCTCTATGGATCGCGGCTCGATCCTTACAGGTGCCATGTTTGTTCAAATTCACCCACTCTCTGTTTCAAAAAATATCACAGCAAAAAACTCAAATGGTGATTGAGCTACACACCTGCCGTTAAATCAACCATTTCCCATAGGGTTCTACTTCATCATTAAAATCACATGGATGCGAACGTGAATTGGTGTTAGTATAGGCAAGCTATAATGATTGGAAGAGGTGGCGGTTTAGACAATAATTTCACATAACGGTCATGCAAGGTCAGACACAAGGTGAGGCTATTATTATCGGGTGATAATTTTTTCAAGGGAAGGTAAGTATCAAATTCTGGGAGAATTGTACCCCTTCGCATTTACTCCATGATTTCACATAAAGAGTACTTTAGTTCATTAAAAAGATAATATTTTATAGCCTAAAATATCCTTACACTTAAATTATTTCTCCCTAATCTAGTAAATGATGAAGCAAAGCATTAATCATAATATAAACTGAATGTCATGGTTTGTAGATGGAACAATTGTTTTGCTTGTAAAAAGGTTCATGAAACAAAAGATAAGCTTCACTACATATTTTTTTCTGCACTAGGTGTTCCTACACCAAACATGTGTGTTGAGTTGGGCATGCTCAACAGTGAGGATTCCTTCACTGAATTGTGCCTGCACCAATCATACCTGCACTAAGCGTGCTTGCACCTTAGACATGCTTGCACTACCCATGCCTGCACCAAATCTGCTTGCACTTTGAACGCACATTTCTAAGCCAGGGATATTTGTAGCGTAATAGGAGCCAAAAGAGAATTATGATAGGATACAATTCATAGACTGGATAAAAAAGATTTTCTGAATATACAAATGAAATTTTATTCACCATTCCTTGGTATTAACATATGCCTTTCGATCTGATTTGTACGTTCACATCAAATCCTGCAATCAATCCATGAAGGAAAAAGGAAGTGGGAAAAGGGTAAATTTTTATAATAGGAAGGAAATTATGACGTGGAATTCAAGAGCGAAACCATGAAGAGGGATAAAGCGAAAAGGGATTTTGGGGAAATAATTTCAAGGAAAAAGAGGGAAATACAAAATTAGATAGGGAATTTTTTTTTTTTAAGAAAGGGATGGTGAACTTTTGGGATATTAAAAGAAGAAAATAAGGGGATTTTTTTTTCGAAAATGGGAATAGAAGAAAGGCATAACTTCACTTGATATCTTCCTACATAGTGCTGATCCGTAAAATAAATGCAACGAGAATTGAGTGTTGCTTGAAAATAATAATTTTCGTGCAAGCTATCCCAAACTTGGATATGGGCTCGATTCCTGTACTTGAACCTGCTTCTTCTTGGTGACAGTTAACACATCTAAAGATAAAATAACATTCCCATTTTATTAGAACTGATCTCCTTGCCAACAAGCTAGTTTTCAGGTCGATCCTTCTACAATTATGTCAGTAGAACTGATTTTCACAATCACACGAAAATTTCTTTTTCTTTTTCTTTTTAATTACTTATATAATTTTTTGGATTTTCCTTAAATTTCATGTCATGATAGAATAAATCAGATCACAATAGGCTGGCATAGCCACCTACCAACTGAATTTTAGACTCCTGCTACACTTGTTGCATGAAGTCTTCCTTTGTGACGGGTTGAAAATATACTTTAAGCCTATGGCCATTCACAAGGAAAATTGAATCTCGCCCATCGATGGTTTTGACTTCTACAACCCCATTATTTAAGACTTAATTACCTCATACGACACCATCCAACAAGCATGGAACTTACCTTTAAAATGTTTAAATATAGAATCATAGAGAAGTACCTAATCACCTGGTTGGAACTACTTTTTCCTGATAAACTTGTCATGCCATTTCTTGCGTTGCTGTTGCACCAAAATATTCTGTTGAACAACATCCCTTTGAAATTCATCCAATTCATTTAGCTACAATAGACGTTGTTGTTGTGCTTTTGAGGATCTAGACCCAACTGAACTGCAATCCTAAAAGTCTTTACCTGAAATTCAATCGACAAAAGGACTTGTTTTTCGTACACCAACTCATATGGTGTATGCCCCATGTTGTTCCTCCAGGTGGTTCAATAAGCCCACAATGCTTGAGGCAATTGACTAGCCCAATCCTTCTTGTTCATGTTTATTGTTTTGGTGAGGATGGGTTCAATCACCTTATTTGTGGATTCCACTTGGTCGTCTGCTTGTGGGTGTTACGGTGTAGATTTTCTATGCTGAATCTTATATTGATTCATGACTTCCTATACCAAGTTAGAAACAAACTGCGGTCCATTTTAAGAAACAATTTCTCTAGGAACACCAAATCTAGTAAATATTTCATCAAACAAAAAATCAACAACAACTCTTTCAGTGGCAAAAGAAATAGCTTTGGCCTCTACCCATTTAGTAACAAAATCAATACAAACCAAGATATGCTTTTTATTTAAAGATGTGGGATTTATGGGTCCTACAAAATCAATAACCCATTTTTCGAAGGGATCAATCATGACTTAAGGACATAAAGGCATTTCATTGTCTTGAACATGCTAACGTATTCGTTGACAACTATCACAACACTTAACATATTGTTTGGCATCCTTAAACAAAGAAGGCCAAAAATAGCCAGTGCGTAAAATTTTATATGCAGTTCGTTTATCAGCAAAGTGGCCACCGCAAGGTTCATCATGGGTAGATTTTACAATATCAAACATTTCTTCTTCTCTTACACATCTATGAATAACAAAATCTAGTCCGATGTAAAAGAGGTCTCCCTGTATCCAAGAATATGAAGAACTTTTCTGAATAATATTCCGCTTTTCACTAGCGGATAAGTGAGGTGGTTTCTTCTCGGTGACTAAATAATTGGCTATGTCAGCAAACCATGGAGATTTTGTTGACATAGCAAAAAGATGTTTGTCAGAGAAATCATCATCAACAAGAATTGCTTCACCAGGATTGTTTAATCTAGAAATATAATTAGCTACAACGTTAGACTTTCATGGCCTATCAAAGTAATAAAAGTAACCACCTAGCCACTCTACCACTAGTTAAAGGTTTATTCATTAAATATCTTATAGCAGAATGATCAGTATGCACATAAACTTCATAACATATAATATAATGTCTGAATTTATTAATAGAAAAAATAACTACTAAAAATTCTTTCTCAGTCACTGTATAGTTAAATTAGGCAAGTGAAAGATTTTTACAGACGTAGTAAATAGCATAGGACTATTTATTCTCTTCTTGTCCTAAGGCTGCGCCAATAGTAGTGTCTGAAGCATCAGAGGAAATATGAAATGGCAAGGACCAGCTTGGTCCTCTCAAAACTGGTGCCTGTACTAATTTTTCCTTCAATGTTTCGAACAACTGTTGGCAAGCTGTGGACCAAGTGAATTCACTATCCTTAGTTAGTAACCGAAAAAGGGGGGTAGCAATCTTGGAAAAAAATTCAATGAATCTCTGGTAATAACCAGCATGTCCTAGGAATCCTCTCACTTACCTTTGAGTTTTGGGTGTAGGCAGATGAATGATAACTTCAATTTTAGTGGGGTCTACCTAAATACCGTTGTCAGAAATCAAATGACCAAGAACCACTCTTGCTTTACACATTAATCTATATTTTTTTATCACTCAAAGCAAGATGGGCCTCTTGGCAATGTAAAAGCACTTTTTCTAGATTTTCAAGAGCTTTATCAAATGAGTTACCAAACACAGAAAAGTCATCCATATAAATCTCAACACATTCAAGATCAGCAAAAATAGACATCACATCCCTTTGAAAAGTAGCAGGTGCATTACACAACCCGGAATGAAGCACTCGAGAGGCAAATGTACCCCAAGGGCATGTAAAGGTGGTTTTGTCTTGATCTGAAGGTGTGACCTGGATTTGGTTATAGCCACTGAAGCCATCTAAAAATGAAAAGCACTTTTTACCAGCAAGGGTATCTAGCCCCTGATCAATGAAAGGGAGGGGAAAGTAATCCTTGAGAGTGGCTTTATTTAATTCTCGATAGTGAATGAAAATACACCATCTCCCATCTTTTTTAGGGACTATGAATAATGGAGAGACCCATTGGCTGTTAGAAATGGAGTAGATAAAATTAGCATCTAAGAGTTTTTGTAATTCTTCCTTAACAATATCTCTTAGTTCGGGATTCATTCATCTCTAGGGTTATCGGACAGATCAAGCTCCCTCTTAGATATAGATATGATAAGTACAAGTCTGAAGAGGAATTCCTTTCATGTCTTCATAACTTCAAGAGAATGCATCCAAATGATCTCGCAACAATGTAACAAGCTGCTCTTGCTAAGATGCATCCAGGTTTGAACTAGTGTGTAAGGATTTTCCTGGATTGATTTCAACAAGAGTAGTCTCAGGCTTAAGAGTACATGAAGATGTTGCCACAGTATGGGATAAGGAAGGTTGGGAATTGGATTTCTCTTGAAAATCCAAACTAAAGATCTGATGAAGTGTATCAAAACTAGGCATAGTGTCTATATTGTTCAAGAAATATTGCAATTCACCATCCTGAGCAGACTCGGTATGATGATGAATTGAAGAAATATGTTGGGTCTCCTCATCACTACTATCATAATATAACCATATGGTATCCTTAAGTTCTCGAATAGATCTAGCAGGAGGGTATAAGGTGACTTTTTTCCTAGTTTCACCATGTGAAATGTACATGTCACCAGAGCGACATCCAATATAGGCATCAACCATGGCAAGCCATGGTCGCACCAGAATCAAAGGATGTCCTCCTACGGGATTCTTTGGCTAAAGCACAATGAAATCCACGAGGTATTCCCATGAATCTATAGAGACAACCACGTCGTCCAATTCTCCATCAGGCTTGATTTTAGATTTGTCTGCAAGTTCAAGCACGGTGGGTGTAGGATGAATGTGGCTCAACCCAAGTTGTTCCATGGTTTGTCTGGTCATCACATTGATGGCCACCCCCAGGTCTATTAATACATTAGAGACAAGGATATCACCTATCTGGATAGAAACAACTGGGCTTCCAGGATTTGTATATTTCTCCATCGATACGCGTCCTGTCATCAACTCAGCTGCTCTACCAACAAACTGAATGGTCTGAGGTTTTACTCTCTTCCTCCCTGGTTTTTTAAGACATAATTCCTGGATGATCTTGTTACAGATGGGAATTTCTCGGATAGATTGAAGTAAAGGAACCTTTATACAAAGATTCCTTAATTCAGAATCCAGGGTAGACTCGGGGTCACTCTTCTCCATGGCCAACTGCTCTAGATAGGGGGGCTAGTTTGAAGAAGATGGTGAATTTGAAGGTATAGGAATGGGATGGAGAGTGATATTGTTTTTCAAATGATCAGGGGTTACCTCCTCATTTTTATCCTCAATAATCACCGTGGACTGTTTTTGTTTTTATGGTTTAACTACCCTTCCCGATATCAATTGAAGCTCATTTATCCCAATTGACAAGGTTTGATAGGTAGGGAAAGGGTATGATCCAACCGAATTAATCAATTGTACCATTATTAGGATTCGGTACTGGTTGAGTAGGTAGTTGAGGTAGTTTGAATGGTGGTGGAAAAGGAAATGGTGGCAATGATTGACTTTGCTGAGGTAGAGAGGGAAAATATGGTTGTGACATATTGTGTGGTGCATAAGAAGGAGGATATGATGGCATCTTAGTAGGATTGGAATGATATGAATGGTTTGGCCCTCTCCATCCTTGTTTTCAAGGTTGAGAGGACTGTCCATGATGGAAATGGTTCCCATGCTGCCAATGTTGAGAGTGATAATTATTATTATTATAGGAATATGGAGATGCATTATAGCCATAAAAATGTGGTTCAGGAGCCATACCTGCACTTACCTGAGGCCAATTCCTTCTCACTCCCATGGAATGTAAAGATTCAGGTTCGGAATGCTCTCCTTCGAGTACAAATTTTAATCCTAGTATGGAGGGGAAATCCTCGATGGCATGGTTCTCTGCACAAATCACACATTTATTAGCACTTTTCATATCAGTAGGACATTCTCTTAAAGGATGCTTCTTTCTATGCTTTGGACAAAAAACAGACAATGACTCTTGTTCTTTTTCTAGTTTTTGCTGAAATTTCAAAGAGACTATTTGTTTGCTAATAGTATTCATTATTTCAATTTTCATATTGTTCATTTCATTATCCAAGCCAATGATCATAGCATCTATAGATCCCAGTTTGTTAGTTTTGCTTTGACCTCCTCTAGTGGATCTAGATTGGTTTCTAGAGAACTTCCTGTACAAGTCACAAATTTGTTCAAAATTTTTCTGAGCGATGTCTCTTTGTCCTTACAAATTCAGATTATGTCTAGAGTCCTCAGTAAGTCCTCGTAGGAAAAAGGTTCAAATAGTACTTAAAATCAAATTTGTGTTTGGACCTTTGGAGTATATACAAAAATATCTCTAAGTAATCCTCCAAGGTCTCATCATCACCTTGTACAATGGTGAAGATCTCGTCTTGCATTTCTCTAGTTTTGCAATATTCCTGATACTTATTCAAAAATACTCTCTTCATTTGGTCCCAAGAACTTACAGTGTTTCCTCCTAGTCCCATGAATGAGCGCAAGGTTGAATCCTTGAGAGTTGCAAGAAACAACTTTAATTTCTGGGCATTAGAAGAATAATCATAACTCCGACACAATATATCAAATTCAAAAAGAAATGAATCTGGGTCTTTGTGCACCTTACCATGAAAGTGTGAAGAGCTGAAGGTGAAATATTATTCATTTCTACATTCTCTCCCGAGTTCACTATTGGAAATCCAAAAGTGGACTGTTCGTCATTTACCTGGTTCTCGCCAACCCCCTCTGCATGGTCTTCATGATCAACCATTGTTGTGCCTCCAATCAGACTACTTGTAGAAGGTGAAGGTTGACTAATGTTGAATTGGACTTTCCAATCGCCTCTAGCCTCCTCCTTCCCCTTTTCAAGTTGTGTCACACCTGAATCACTATGTCCAGAATCCAGGTGGACTGTTCCAGCGTGATGAGTTTGCATTAACTTGGACTTCCTACCTGTAAAATAAGGTCCAATATGAGAAGAGTTTTCAGATATTTCAGTATTTTTTCATCCCTTATTAGGCTTCAGACCCCTACCTTTCTTATGCATTCATTTTAAGGAAATCAAATCCAAAAACAAAATTCAGATGCTTATAGAAGAAAAAGAATCAGTTAATTGTTGCAAATGGAAAAGAAAATCAGCACTCGTAAACTTAGAGACGAAGCACAGGAAATGCCAGAAATGATATGAACTTTTCTAAACTCTATTCCTACTCCCTTAATTGTAATCTTGTATAATAAAAAAGAAAAGATCACCCAAAATTTACACCAAAGATATTCTAGTGTTGGAATATTAAAGAAAGTACTTTTACAGGAAAACAAATGAAAGGAATTCTCAAAATCTCTTGCAAAAATATTTGAAATTGTAAATCTATGTTTATCTTCAATATAATTGTGTTCCAAATTAATAATTGGACCCTTGAAGATATCTGGATCCTTTTATATCTTCCTTCCTGTACTAAGTTATTGTTCCTGGATTTGAGACCTCTGTGGTACAATATTTTTGATTCAGTCATCGGAGATTCCACAATAAGAAGATTTTTCTGCCAACGTTTCGAATCCCAACTGGGATCCATCATCAGGGCAACTTGAAGCTTGATAGAGGAAGAGCAACTAATTAGGGTATAAAGAGAGATAATGAAAGCAAAGAGGAGGGACGACTCTCAATTTTTGAGAAGTCGGCTGCCTCTTTATTTAATTAATAATTTTTTTATTTTAACTTCAATTTTTATATATATATATATATATATATTTATATATTATATATATAAATATAATAGTTATTTTATATAATCTTAATTATAAAGAAATGATTGGTTAATTATTAAATATATATATTAATAATTTAAATAATCAATATTATAAAAATATAAAAGAATTAATTCTTTTACTTATTATTATTGATTAGAAAAATTTCTTATTAATATGAATTGGTTGATAATAATAATTATTATTGGTTAGTTGGACTAATATTTTTATTATTTTATTATTATAATTAAATTATTATTATTATTATATTATAATTATTAATGAAAATAAAGAATTAACTCTTTTAATAAGTTATTGTTCCTGTACTTCTTCAATGTGCTTGCACTAGTACCAGAACAAAGTTTAAGTGTTGGGAGTATACTTTACACCTGTACTGAAGATTTATGTCTTTATGTAAGAACTCTAAGCCTCAAGGCTAGAGAACTTTGTTCCTGTATTAGGTGATTGATTCTTATACTGGGACAGAGGTTCCTGCACCAAGATTTCCAATCCTTCTTTCGAGAAAATAAAGAATGTGTTAACTAACATAACATTTAAAGTAAATTCCTTAAATCGAAAGATGCTTCAACTAATCTTTTAATGTTTAAAACAAGAATTAATTCCAAAGTCAAATCACACTTTTAACTAAGGAAATTTTGCATGTAATCTAAGAGATCATTTAGATGTGATAGCAGGCTTCAATCCTGTGATAGCTATCCACACTACTGATCTGTATGCATAACCTTTTAAACCCAGAAAGATTTTCTATAAGAATTATTAAGCATGAATAAAGTCTTTCCTAAATAATATAAAGTGCAGACACAGACCAATGTGTGTTGCAACAACATTTTGTTTCAAAAGTGTATTTAATTCTAAATATCAAAAGAACTTCAAAATGGAAATAACGCTTTCAGAATCACATTAAGACTTAACATAAATCATACTCTTCAGGATCGCATTAAGATTTATCAAATAAAAACAAAATACCACTATAATGAACTGAAAGAATCAATATGTGAAACTGCAAACGCACTAGTGTAGGAATGCATGCTTGCACGATCTAGGCATAAAACAAGTTTAAACTTCAAAGAAGAAAATCATAGGATTAAACTTCAATCTAGCTCGCACACTACGGATCCATCACATTGTAATGAAATAAAATTTAAACCTTGCAGAAAGATAAAAGAAAAATATTCTTACTTCACACTTTGCATTATAAATAATTAACACACCTTAATCGAAAACGAGAAGAACACAAGGGAGAACGAGCTGGGTTGGTTGGGCCCTAGCCAACTAGCTCGTTTCCCTATTTAGGAAACATTAAAACTCGTCTCTTTAATCAACACATCAACATAGAGTTACAGTGCGAGATTGAGAAAACATGGTGTAGTTCCTTTCTATTAATGATCAACAAATATACATCATGAATTCAAATCCATCCTAGAACAAGGGCGATATAAGGAAAATTACAAAAGGATAGAATCATAGTATCCTTTCTATATCTATCACTCACTACCATTTTCTATCTGAGTCCTATGTTTTATACATTCATAGAAGCCTACGGCCGTAACCAAATTACAACGAGCTTTCGAATCTGAGCCTTTCAACTATAACAAAAATAACAACAATAACTGGTGTTGAGCCTTTCAACTATAACAAAACACTATTCTAGGTATTCGGTCAATGACCTAATCTCCACCATATCCCTGATTTTCCTCCATGCTCTCAGCCCAACTTGAGTTAATTTTTCCAGAACACGGGATCCGCATGGATTGGTGAGCTATTATGGTAGTTGAAGATTTGCCAGCAGTGCAGGAATCCTACCTACACTCGACCATGCTAACAAAATAATTAATTCATTTCCCATCAAATAATTTCTAGGAAGATAATTATTAGTTACAAAGATTTAAAGGCATATAACCTATGAAAATGATTAATTAAGCACACTTGTAACTCTTAAATATGAAACATAAAGCTAGTGCGGGAAGGGACACAATTCTTGGACTAGTGTAGGAATGAGGGAGTTTACAAGGCTAAAACAGAGGTACAAGGTCATAGTTTTGAAGGGAAAAAGGGTTGAAAAAATGGAACAATTTGGCATACCAACAGAAGGGACTCTCACATATGAAGGAGAAAGGAACCAAAATCACCATGAATCCTCCCACACATGTGAGAATTTAGGGCTGATGTGCTTCCACTACAGGTCTACAATCCTACACAAAGAAGAAGCTTGATTGGTGAAGAGAAGAAGAGCATCATCTTATGTGAATAGGTGCACTTAGGATCAAGAAGAAACGTCTCTTCTAGAACTAGTATAAGAGAGCCTATCACCAAGGAGTAGGAGAAGGAAGTGCTGGAAGCAGGAGAACGAAGTGTTGGAAGAAGGAGGACAAAGCGCGGGGAAACGAAGTGCCAGAGTGTAAGGTACAGAAAGGAGGGAAGGCTTGACTTGTGCTTGGAGGATCCTCTTGTCAGGGTTCTAGGGTTTGGCATTGATCAATAGAAGCTTCAATAAGAGAAATTCACTAAAGGGTTTTCCTTTCAAGAGAAGAGAGGTTTTGGCCGTAGTAGAGAGCCAACATTTTGTGTACTTGTTCTTATGTTTTGGTAGCAGTTTGATGAAGCACACACACATGCATTAATAATAATAAGAAGAAGATTAAGCTAACATGAAAAGAAAAAAGACTCCACAAATTGTTATCAAGTAATGAAGAATCAAAATATACTACTTTGCCCTAGACTCTTCAACATGGTATCAGACCGTAGGTTTCACATCAAGGAAAGGGAAACTCAAGAACAGTCAACAAGGGGAAGCGTCTACAAGGTTGAAGTATCAAATCTAGAAGTCTCAATCACTTCAAGAACAAGAAGGGTCTACACTCCATCATTCATCAAGGAGGTCTACAAAGCTAGAAGACGAGCCTTACATAAAGGCACATACAAAGAAGAGCATGTTAGTGTCGGTATCTTCATCCCTCCATCAGTGATCAAATTCTCTTGTTGCATTGCATGTTAGGTGTCTCACTCGGTCAGCTGCATTCCATTAGGATCATGGATCATTTGATGGTAGTGGTTTATTGAAAATTTTCCCTCATGTCCTTTACCTACTGGCCCATTTTCATTCATCTAGATCATCTGCAGTCATATTTTGTCTTTAAATCAAAAGGAACTGTTGTCATTTTTAGGATTTTAGGTCTCATTAGGTCTAGGATTTCATCAATAAGGTCTCAAAATGCTCAATAACAATCAACAGGCACATGATGAGGTCAAATAAAGTTCCAATAACAATAATTTCCATAATCACATACTCAGTGATTGTTTTTTCCTCAAAACCTTATTTTGAGGAAAAACAGAGTATTTTATGTTTTATGTATAAATTTGATGTAATTTCAGTTTTTCATATGTAATAACTTTAGTGGCAACCCTGGTCACCTTGCCAAGCTTCAACATCTCCATCATCTGCAAGGCAAACAAAAAGTCAAAGCATTCAGTTCATCAAAGGCAAAAATAAAGCAAACTGCCCAAAAACAGAGTTTTAAAAGCAAGTCAAAGGCAAACATTACAAAGTGGGTTTTTATGAGTGAAAAATTAAAATCTTTTGTATATAAACCATTTGTTATGTTTAAAGAACTCATTTGCATCCAAAGGAGAAAGAGGGAACAAGATAAAGGTCGTGTTGGAGAAAAAGAGCAAAATCGTAGCAACTTTGGCAAGTTTTAGGGGCACAACGCATTGGGTCGTGGGTGCAGTGCATACATCTGGCGTAGCGCATTGGGCCGCCCTCTGCAGTGTAAAAATTACACAGGCGTGACGCATTGGGTTTGTGGTGCGGCGCATAGGGCTTCAAGCCGATTTCACCCACAAACTCTCTCAAAATTGCAAAATTTGCTCAATCGTCAGGTGTTCGAGCAAGTTAAACATTCCTCCATGATCAGTGAATGAGTTTCTCTTGATGTTTATGGTGATTTAATGAGAAAAATTTGAAACCCTACCTCCTTGCAATTTTGGTCAAAAACAGTTGCATAGGGTTTTCAATTTGTGTTTTTTACTACCAACATTTCTCACTCTCTCACTCTTTCATTCCCTCCCTCTCATCACATTTTCATCAACCCATTTCCTAATCCCCATATCCCTAAGTTTACTAATTCTAAATCCCTAACCCCACTATCCCAAACCCTAGTTACAAATTCCCAAACCCTAATTGTTGTCCCAAGAGCATCAATACTATTCCCTAAACCCCCTATTCCCCAAAAACTTGTTAGAAACATTCTCAAAACCCCTGATACACATTCCCTCTGTTAGCTCCTGCTGCAGCAGGTACTCATTTTTCATGATTGGCATTTCACAGGCCAAATATGTCGTACTTTGCTTGCTGCAATGCTCCATATTTGCTCAAACAGTCTCCAAATGAAGAAGGCTTTTTCAAGATTCATTCAATTGCCTTCAAATTTTGTAAAAGTTTTCCTGGTACCGCTACTTTCAGTTAAAGGGAGGTCCAAACAGTTTAATCTTGGTCTCCCTAGGTTTAAATTTCATGTTTTAAAATATAGAGATTGTAAGTCTGTCCAAACAGTTTAATCTTGGCAGACTCTTAGATAGGTAGAGAAATAGAAGAGTCCAACAGTTTAATCTGGGCTCTGGAAGTAATAAGGGTAGTATGTAGATATGAAACATCAAAAGAAAAATGAATGATGGGTTTGCAAGTCTAAGTGCACCCCCAAGCAAAAGAAGAAAAAATGCTAGGAAGTAGGCTGGGTAGGTAGTTCTGAGGCTATTGAATTGCTGACAAGTTCCAAGTTTTCAGGTATCATATCATGCAGAACATAATTAGCAAAGGTTTGTAAGCAAAAGGCTCAAATGAGGTATAACTAACTCCCCTTCTCTGCTTTCCCCCAATCATTAACTAACATC